>OZ001352.1:34146658-34215151 GCA_963924055.1 Drosophila limbata | reverse complement strand
GGCAAGTGCGTGTCATAGTAATCCGTGGTCTCGCTCTCGTCGCTGTTGAGGCCAAAGACGCGATAAGCCGTTGACTCCGGCTCCTGTTCGCTGTTCCCGCTGCCGCTCGTCAAACTTAGCTGCTGTTGAACTGGATTTCCATCTCCCTGTTGTTCCCGTTGTTCCCGTTGTTGCTGGGGCGCCTTGCTCACCAGCGTCTCTATCCAGATCTGGGGATTGAACACCGGCGCCGGTGTCTGCAGCTGGTTGGGGCCCAGTTGCTGCTGCTGCAGCGCCATCATCGAGGGAGCGCTGTCCGTGTGCGTCACCTTCTCGTAGCGCTCCTGCTCGAGGTCCCGCAGGTCGATGCTGCTGCGACTGAGGCGACGTGGCGGCGGCGATGGCACTCGCAGTTCATCGCACTCTTCCTTATCGTCGTCCTCGTCGGTGGCCGTCTGCAGCATGTCCTGGGAGACCGATTACACATAGGTACATGATGTGATACAGTTAGTCAACTTAGTAATTGCTTTGAGCAACATTTTTAGAGTCCTTAATCGCATCAGTAACAGAAAAAACTCCTAAATTTAACTACATCCCATTTTAAATATCTTTCTTGAACTAAGAAATATTTTCACAAACTTCTTAACTTGACTTAAAAACTCTAGACAAATAATAATGGAATGACCAGGAATCATAATAAGTAAGTAAGTAAGCTGCCGACTTTGGGATACCCGTTACTTATTAAAATAAATTTAAAATATTTTTTATTGCCTGCTTTTAGGCGCTTACATTGCTTGAAAATTAAAACAGACATTACTACCTTTCTGATTGGCCAATCTTGCTGCGATTAATATGGATGATAGCTTATAAAGATAGATAACGTTAAACACCAAGAAATACATAATATTCTAAAAACTGTGCGAGTGGTGGCTTTTCGCAATTTGCGTTTATTTCAAAAATAGAAGTCTGACTGCCAAATTTGGTTGCTGTAGCTCTTATAGACTCTGAAATCTAGGCGCTCACACAGACGGGCGGACAGACGAGCAGACGGACATGGCTATATCGACTCGGCTGTTGATGCTGATCAAGAATATATGTATATGTCGGAGATGATTCCTTCTCCCTGTTAAACACATTTCAAAGAATACAATATACCCTTTTTATTTATTTTTTAGGTCACGGGTATAAAAATAATAAACATTTCCAAATAATGACTGTGATGATATTCAAAAAATTTCGTCAATGATAATAAGAAATTTTATAAAAATATAGCTATACAATAATTAAATTTGAGTGGAAAAAAAACTAAAATCAAATTTCCCTAATATTTTTGCATGTCCATATAAAAAAATAAATATATTCATTATTTACGATCCCTGAAAACCCTGTAAGCATAAGTACATTCTCTAAAAAGTTGGGCAACTTTTTATAAAATAGTTGTAAAATAAAATTATAATTGAGAGAGAAGGAAAAACAATTAAGTAAATTTTGCATCAGGTGTGCCACAGAAATCTCTTCCACTTTAATTTCACGTCAATTTCATTTCTCCGTGCCACAGTCAACTTATCTGAAAATTTTTAAGGGAAACGAAATCATCGCTCAATCCACTGACGTCCGAATTTTAGTATTTAGAGTTGTCAAGTAACTTTTATTGTTTGTCGCGCCAATAACTTTTAAATTTTTTGTAAGTCATACAAAATAAATTATTAAATAAAATAAATAAAGTAATATTAATTAAAGAAGAAACAAAATAAAAATCTATTATTCTGCAATGATAAACTTAAAAAAGTTGCTAAGCAAACCCTTGGGAAATTTAATCTGAGTAGGGTCCAACCCTGGCAAGCTAGTTCGAAAAGGTTGGTGAACATGCTAAAAAAAATAATTCACTCGAAGTTCTGTGGCACTGAGAAATTTTCGGAGCGGAATTGCTTTTCTCTGAATTCGCTTTCACTTGTGATTTCTGTAGCACAGCTGTATAGCGCAAAGCCTCGAATTGAACCTTCTCCAAAATCTTGAAGATTTGTAGTCTTGGATTTGACAAAATAAATAAATAACAGATTTAAAAAAAAATTTTTTTTATATTTTCAAAATTTGTTAGAATAATTACTTGACTAAATGTGTGGAATTCCCAAAAATTAAGTAAGACATGTGATAGGGGAACTTACCTCCAAATTGCTGACTGCACTGATGGTTTCCTCCCGTGCTGACTTGGTGTTCAGATCGCAGTCGCTGGGATGCAAATAGCTGAGACTGGTGGGCTGCTGGGTGTGACCCATGTGGACGCTGTTCAACAGGATGTTGGAGCTGGTGCGGCTTAATGCCTTGCGCTGACGCACAGCCTCCCTGGAAAAGCCACAAGGGAAGTTAGAGGAAGAGCAATGTGGATTACAAGCCAATTGCCAGTTGATGTCGACTCACTTGAAGATGCGCCAGTACATGACCAGCATGACAATGCCAGGTATCCAAAAGCTGACTGAGCTCGAGATGAGAGCATACGCCTTGTTCACCACAAACGTGCATTGATCCGGCTGCAAGGAGACCTTCCTCAGGTGCTCAGCCGTCGTATACCAGCCCAGGAAAATGGGCGTAAACGAGATTAGGGCGGGCAATATCCACACATTGGCCAACATGAAGCAAACAGTGCGGTGCGTCATGTTCAGTGGATACTCCAAGGGTCGCACTATGGCATAGTATCTGTAACAGACAAATTTATAATGACGATGATGTCATACCTCCTAAGTTTCGATTAGAATTACTAATCAATTAGATTGGAAATAATCGTAGTGACTATATAATTCACTGTTGAAAAATTTGTGATTATTTAATGATAACGATTACAAAAAATAAAAAAAAATCTAAAATTATTACAATTATTAAAAAAAAATCAGAAAAAAATAAAAAATAATCGTTCTGTTTATTTCGGATTTTTTTTTTATTTTTTCTGATTATTTTGGCTATTTTGATTGTGTAAAATTTAAAATAATTAGATTTTTACTAAATAGTCATAAATAATCAGAAAAAAAAAATCCAAAATACTCAAAAAGATTATTTTGGATTTTTTCTCATTATTTTTGAATAATTGTTATAATTTAAAATTTTTTTTTTTGGGCCAAAATCGTAATTTTTATTTAATCATAAGTTCGACGTCTAAACATAAAAATTCGAATTACTAATGATTATGATTACTAATAATTATTGAATAGCTATGGATGATATGGCATCTTGTTTTTCAATTAATCGAAATCTGAAGCAGATGTTCAACTAATTCTTAAACTGCCTGTAATCGGATTTATTGCCATATATTTACAATGCCAAAATTATTTTGCTTACTCAAGTTTCTCTGGGAATTTCAGCGTAAAACATTAATTAATTTGCCGTGTTTCTATTTTTACTGGCGGAGCATCGAAAGGTGTGCGAAATATAAATTAATTAAAACGGACAAACAAAAGGTTCCGTGATGAAATGATGGTATGATGTTGAGGTGTCCAGTGGCCACTGGGCATTCGCCATTGTTGTGTCCCAGCTGATGGAAACTTGCGTTGTTCTGTTTAGGCCGCAACTCCAATTAACAGGGCGTTCCAAAGCTTGGCCATGTTCGGTGTGCAAATCATTTGGGCCGCATTCATCATACGCCTCGTTCCTGGCTTAATGTTTGCTTTTGATGTGCGCGCCTTTCACAGTAATTAATTGTTTCCCATTTCCCTTTTTCTCACTTTCCCAGTGCCTTTCTTTGTATGAGTACGAGTGAGATTGCGGCTGCCAGAGGCAAGATTAATTGTTCTTCTATACATATTTGAAGCGCCTTTGGCCGCAAATCAAACGCAAAATCTAGTGTGTGAGTTTTGACCTCTACTTGAGACTTGTGACTTGATGCTGATGTACTCACCTGTCCACGGAGATGCAGCAGAGATGCAGTATGCTGGCTGTGGAAAAGTAAACGTCCAGACTGTTGTACACATTGCACATAAAGGGGCCGAACATCCATTTGCCGCCGGACAGCTCCACGGACGCGTTGAATGTCATCGCACAGAGGGCCACCAACATGTCGGCCATCGCCAGAGACACAACAAAGTAATTTGTTATAACGCTGCGAATGAGATTGAAACAAAGCTACATTAAATGAACGTCGCGATTCACGCACGGCACACGCTACACAGAAAGAAAAAATGTACACAATTCCGGCAGAAAATTAAAAGTTTGGTAATTCCAAATTTTTTAGCACCCTTAATTTTTTACCTAAACTACGAACTTTTTTAAACGATCATTAAATCATCTTAAAAAACATACATTGATCATCTTTCAGTCATTTTTTTATTACAAAATATTACATAATTATGTAACAAAATCGCCTCCAAAGAAGGTGTATTGCAATTTTAATAGGAAATAGGAAAAAAATGTCGATGGATTAAGTTAAAGGACAGTAAAATGTTTGATTGATTCATAAATATAAATATATATATATATGTTCATAAATTTGTTCATTTAGATTATCACTAAAAAAATCGCCGGTTTTTGGCTATAATGCGGCCATATTTTACCGAAAAAAACGCCACAATAAAGCACTACAATTTTGTGTATTGAATAAGCCTGCCAAGTTTCAAAAAGATCGGTTCTGTAGTTTTCGAGTAATTTTGCTTACTGATTTCGAACATGTCATTTCGAGAAAAACGCGTTTTAAGTATCAATTTCAGTCGTTTACGAAAGGAATTCCTTTATTTCAGCGCCCATTGCTCAGTTAATTTTGTTAGGGTCGACTTAATATTTTTAAGACGTATTCTTCAACAGTTATACTTTTCCAAAGTTACAATTTGGGTAAGCCCTTAAGCCAAGTAAGTTTTTAAATTAAATATTTGGATTATCGGGACTATAAAGGAATTTTTTCAATAAAATCAAAATAGTTTGGCTTTTTTGGCTTTTTTTTAATGCTTATTGCTTGCCATTTTTTACGCATATAGTATTAATTTAATATTAAAATCCTGAGTACATATTTAGAAAATCAAGAATTTTAAGCTTGAATTTAAGAATGATTTAATTTTTTCAGTGTACCATACGGCATTCAGCAACAAGCAACGAGCAACGAGCAACCACGAAGCTACCAAACCACCAAACCACCGACCACGACAGCCGTATTGAAACAGAAAAACATATAAAAGCCATGTCAACCAAATGACATTGCATTTGTTTGTAGTGTAGTAACAAATGCCGCTTTCTTCTCCATACACTCATCCCCCTCCAGCCTTTCCTCTTCTTCACTCTCAGTTGAACTCCATTTCATTGCTGCAGTTGAGGGTCAGACAGGCAGCCAGGTCACCTTAATGTTGCAATTTCCCGAGCTGTCATAAGTCATTCGGCTGACTAGGCAGCTGTCGTCTTCGCTCTGGGGGCAAATTTCAGCAAATTCCACGTTTATACGACAACGCATATCGCGAATAATACACAGCATGACTTGCATGCATGCTCTGAATTCCTTTACTGAAACAATTTGGCATATTTCGCCTGAGTTCGATTCAAGTTTCATTGTGACTAGTGATGGAAATGCAGCCTGGGAATCGAAATGTGAAAATCATGCCAAAAGTAAAATATCAGACCAGCTTCCAAGTTTCGTAACTGATCCGATTTACAAACGGAATGTTTTGATTCATGGTTTGGCCCCTAAACTTATTTTGCATTTACATTTAATTCATTTTACGTTAACTAATTGTACAATGCAACAAAACTAGACGGAACCTTTTTTTTTTAGCATTAATAGTTGCTCATCTATCAAATATTTAATAACGTAATATAATAAGTCTCAATAATAATAACTTTAGTTGATTCTAGCTCCAATTAAATTTTAACTCAAGCCCAAAAGTATGCTACACTTTTATTCAAGAGTAGTTCATGAGGAGTACTCGATATAATAATCATGTACTAAAGATTTTCCAGTTTTCGGTTTGTTTATTCAACTTGTGTGCGCAACCAACGACAGAAAGGCATTCACCAAAAATTCATGATAACTTTCGCTGCATTAATGTTGCGCTGTGGGAGCAAATGGGCGAAGCACGTACAATAAAAAGCCCGCCCTCAAAAGTATGCAACACTTTTGTGCTGTGGGGAGGCACGCTGCACAGCTCCCGGGGTGCCATGTCATTGCCAGGGTGTGTCATATTTAAGTTCATTTAATGTTTTATTATTCCGCTTGTCGCTCATTTAAATTACATTTACGAGTGTGTGTATGCAGTTTTGTTTGCAGGTTGCTGGTATTGATATTGAATTTCATTTGACTTACCGCAATTTTCGATTACGTTGTACTGAAATGATGACCAGAGCATTTCCCAGCACCGCGGCCAGTATAATTGACGAGAATATGAATCCTTTGAGCAGCAAGAGGGACACGTCGACCCAACTGTCTTCAAGTTCTGCGCTGGATTCGATGGAGCTGCTGATATTGGCATTTGCATTGGCTGTTATGTTGCTGGCAACTGTTGAGAACAGTTCCAAGGACGACGTGGAGACGTAGGTGGAGGCGGATGAGGGAGCGGAGGCGGTTGACGATGCCGTTAATGACAGCGAAGTCAACGAGGCGTCCACAAATTGTGTTGTTGTTGGCAAATTCGTTGTCGTTGTTGACATTGTTGTTGCTGCTCCTCCGCCTCTCGTTACTCCTGCTGTTGTTGTGGCTGTTCCAGTTCCTATTCCAGTTGCTGTTGCTGTTGTTGTTGTCAGTGATTTTGTTGCTGCAGTCAGTAAGAAGTTGCTGCTGTTGCCAGTTATTGCTGTGGTTGTTGTTGTTCTGGTTGTTGTTGCTGTTGCATTTAAAGCTGCACCGCCAACAACAAATGTTGTCATCGATTTGCTTGGCCTTCTAGTTCTTGACGTTGCCTGTAACGTTGCCGTCGTTGTTGTTGTTGTTGTTGCTGACGTTGGCCCAGTCGTTGTTGCCAACTTGATGGCTGTGCTTGAGCTGCGATAACTGCCGAGCATTGTCATGATATCAATTTATTACAGCTGCGTTGATTAAAACGTTAGTTTAGTCCGCAAGTATACAAGTTGTTGCTGTACTCTCTTTCTCTCTCTCTCTCTCTCTCTTTCATGGGGCTCTGGGCTTAGTTTGATTCACAGTTTCAGACCCAGTTTGAGCCACAGCCTCATCAACTGCTCGTTGGCAACGACATTGAGTGTTTGCCTAGTGCTTCACCAGGTCGCGATGCCATCGCCTTGTCCCCCGCTCCCTTTGCTCGTCCGCCTGCTCACTCGCTAGTTTAACTTGCTCGCAAATCCAAATGTTGTCCGGCACTCAAACGCTCAATAATCGGCGACTCGACAGCTCGACTGCAAATGAATAAATAAATTATTTATTAACTAACAGAAATTGGCAAAAAAAAAAGGAAGGAAACAAATGATATGCTGCAATATATTGTACTTTGATGTGTGTGCAATTTGCCTCACTTGCAACTTCCCATGTCTCAGCTGTCTGTTGAAATACAGAAATAAATTGCGTATACGCCATGCGAGCGCTTGGCATGCATTTTATGGAAAACGCCGAGAGACACATCTGCATATCTCATTCGACTGTCATCAGTGCTGTCAAGTGCTGACATCTTGGGTTAAGATGCTGTCCAGGCCGCAACCCCAAAAAACTCTGATTGCAAGCTGCGAATTCCCAAAGGCATAAGAGTAAAATATGAGTATGAAATATACTTGTATTTGTAGCCGTATTTACTCGTAGTTGCAGAGCAGTAACTAAGCTTTTTTCTCTTACTTTGCTTAAGCTCTATTTTATTTAAATTAGGAGTTGGTTTTTTAAGAGTTATCTTTTTTGATAAAGAAGATTTAACATTTCATTCTTATTTTGTTTATACTTAGAAGTTGAGAATTTAGATTAACATATTTTGACAGTAGAATAATTGCAATTGTTCATGAACTCATGCTTTTAACTAGTTTGGATAATAATTCCGTTAATAGCAGGGACTGCAAATAATGAGTATTTGTTTTTTTTTGGAATCAAAAAATCCTACACTTATAATAACTTTGAGACACCGAGAAAAATACCAACATTTTTATGGCTCATTAATGCATTTTTACTATTATTATAAAAATTTCAAGTTTTATAGATTTACTCACAAAATAATGATTAATTTTTTTTGCAAAAAAAAAAATAAAACTTAAAAGTAATCATTATTTCCTGAGTTTGATGTTTTGCTTAAAAACTTTTTTGTAAATTCGACTTTTTCTTCGGGAAAAAGCAAAATTTAAGGCAAAAATTTTACATATTCCTTGTCAGTAAACGAAGACAACCCATAATAATTCATTTTAAAATAAAATGTCTTGCGGAGAGCATCAAATTGAGCTTTGTCTTATTTACAACTTGAGTTTTATTTGTTAGCAAAAAGTAAAACTCATGATATATTGATTATTCGTTAAGTTTTATTTTTGTGCTCAAAAATAATGGTTATTGGTTGAGAAGTAAAGTATAACTTAAATTTAATCATTATTTTGTGAGCAAATCTACAAACCTTGAAATTAAACATTATTTCAAAATTTTTTTAATAACACTTAAATTTTTATTTTGCAACTTTTATAATAAGAATTGAAGAATAATTTTCATTTTTCTGGTTTTATAATAAAAATTTAAAAATAATTATTATTTTCAATTTATATAATAAAAATTGAAACATCATTTTTATTTTCAATTGCTATATTTAAAATTGTAAAAATTATTTTAATTTTAAATTTTTATTATAAAACTTGAAAAATAACTTTTATTTTTAATTTTTATAATAAAAATTGTAAAATAACTTTTTTTTTTTAAATTTTTATAATAAGAATTAAAAAATAACTTTTATTCTATAATTTTTAAATAAAAATTGAAAATAAAAGTTAATCCAGGTTCTCATAACTCTTATTTGCGGTCCCTGCTTATTAATAATTTCCATTCCTAATATTCCCGTTTAATCGATTTGTTAACTACGCTGACACTTTAATTAAACGCCATTTCCCGATTATGGTGCCAACTCACTCACTTATTCTGCTATCTGTGTGTGCATTGAAGGACTAAAGTTCAAATGTCCTTGGCAGCAACATAAATCGTTAGATATATAAGTTTTTATCTGCCTCTCTTACTTCGAAAGGATAACAAGTTTTTGCTACTACCCAGCAGTATTTTGATTCCAATATTTTTTAAGGATTTATAAGTGGCAAGGGACACACACACACACACACACACACACACAGAGAGAGAGAGAGAGAGTGGAGAGTAAACCGCAGAAGACCAATGTAAACTACGACCTTGCACGCTTCACGGAGCTATTATCCTTGTCGTCCTTCGTCCTCCGTCCTCTGTTCGCCAGTTGATTTCGACTTGTTTGCTTGCTGTCATTCAACCATTGCCAGAATTGGCAACTAAATATTTTAATGCTCGTGACTCGCGAGGATAACACAGGACATCATTCTCAGTCAGTGAGTTACAGCTGAGAGCGAGAGGAGTAAAACTTCTATTTGTTAAGAGCTTTTAAATCCGCCCAAGTGTGGCTGCAACTTGTAAATTTCCGTGCCCCATTGCCCCCTTTAATATCCTGGCCAAGTTGCCACATCAGACGCCGCTGCCATTGTGGCATAATTAATGCCTTCAAGTGGCTTGTGTTGCGCTGCTGCCGCCGGAAACTTAATAAAGCCGCTGCTCTTCCGGCTGAAAAGTTGCGCTTAAGCGCAAATATCAACATCATCAACACAGCCCCGCCCCGCCCTCCAACCCCCCAGATCACAATCCCACTCCCACTCCCACTTTGTTGACTCTCCGTTTCCCCTCCTCTGCCTCTCCCAGCTGTTGCACGGGTCAGCAGAAAGTGCTCGTGGGTCAGTTAGGACTGACCTGAGGGCCACACTCTGAGAAATACGCCATTCTAAAATTCAGCTATTACAATTCTAAGATTACTGTGTACTTAAGTTAAGTAAGAAGCGATCTGAAATCTAAAATTCCGGATGAGTTCTCCAACGTCAGCTATTTAATAAAATAGTCCGATTCAAATTAAGTTTAGTCGGAATATACTTATAATACCACGGCAAACATATTATCGGTGAGTTTGGTTGAAATCAGGGACTCCAATTAAAAATTAATCACTGCGGACGGCAGTCCGCGCTAGTGACGAAAGCAGCACGAAGGGTGCGAAGGCGACTAGCATATATACACAGGAAGAATGGAAAATTTCCTATGACTGTCCGATCAGGTCGAGTTATATACCGATTGAAAGGTATCATTTTAACTTACATTTGTGCATACTAAGACTTTTGGAAACTCACCTGGTTGGTGAGATAAACAGGTGTAAGTGAGAAGGGCAAAATTTAAATGATTGGAGCAAATGGGGCCGTTGGAGCCTAATTATTTTTTATCTTAATTTTTTACTATTCTAATTAAAAATACGCGTCGAATGACACCTCGATCATCGAAATCCAACCATTGGTTCAAAAGAAAATTTATTTTGAAATTTTTAGTCGCCTTCCAAAAATGAGATGATAAGTCAGTTTGTCTGTTTGTCTGTTTGTTTGTTTGTTTGGATCAAATCGTAGATTTAGCTTAAAAGTTTGAATGAGGACTTGTTCCCGCTCAAAAATCTAGAAACGTTTGTTCTACGACTTTTTCGAAAAACCGCTAGTTTAGCGGGAAATCGCTAAAACCCGCTAAAACTAAAAACCCCCATAGTGTCCAAACTATGAAAGCTACAGATATGGTCTATATGTCGTTGGAAAGGTACTTTGAAGGGCTCTTAAGCATATGTTCAAACTTTTTTTCTAAAGTACACAGGTAAAAAGCTACAGGTGAAAAAAGGTAATTTTTCCACATTTTGGCGGTTTTCGAGAAAACGCCGCTAGCGATTATTTTTAATTTTGAATATGTTTGAGCTTTTAATATTTCGCGTTTTTTGATACATCATGCATAAATTTTTGTTGATTGGTTTGGAAGATATAACCTATTAACTGAATATATACGTTTTACTTTGAATTGGAAAAGGACAGCAGCAACAAAGTGTCATAGCAGCCAGAGTTTGAGAGTGCTGATAAATTTTGGCATGTGTGTTAGTAAAGAGAAACAGTGTTGCCAGACAGTTTCTTTTTGCTTGTACAAACAATAAACAATAAACAAATAAAATTTTGTCACTGGCTCTGCGCAAAAAAGTACTACTAGTATATACTGGTATTTATTAGTTATGAAAAATTTAGCGCAATGTGTCCAGTGACAAAATTTTTTTTTTAATAATTCATGTGTAAAATGTAATATTTTTCGTCACAAAATTGGATATCAGAAATTTTGGGGCATGAAAATGTTTTCGTCACTAGACTTTTACCTCGTAAAGAGGTTTTTTTATAAGTAATGCTAATTTCAACTAAAACAATCAATGTGAAGGAAAAATGCTACAGTAAAATGGTAAACACCAAAATTCCTATTTCAGTCGGAATTTTCGATATTAGCCAACAGCTTTTATTTTCAGTTTATAAGATATAAATCAAATTGAATTCGTATTTTTTATATTTTTTTAAAACGTCAAAAAAAATCATTAAAATTCAGTGTTTAATTAAAAGTTGTGAAATAACACTTATTTCTGATTATTTCAATAAAAACAAAAATTTTTTTTTAATAATTCTGGTGTAAAATTTACTATTTTTCGTCACAAAATTGGATATCAGAAATTTTGTGGCATGAAAATGTTTTCGTCACTAGACTTTTACCTTTTATAAGATAATAGAAAAAGTCGGATCCCTAATTTTGTCCATAAAAGACATGTGATGCATTATATGAAAGGTCTCCAGTCATAGATCAAGAATACACCACTTGGTTCAAAAGATATTCAACTTAACTTTTATTTTTTAAGTTTTAAAATAAAAGTTACGGAATAACACCTATTTGTAACTTTTGAAATAAAAATCAAAAATAACTCCTATTTTTTAAAATAAAAATTAAGAATAATTGTTATTTCGTAACTTTAAATTAAAAATTTTACATTACTTGTAAATTTGCAACTTTAATTTTAAAACTTATAAAAGTTACGGTCCCTGGTTGAAAAACCTCCAAAAACAAGTGTATACTAAGCAATTTATTCTAAAATTTTAAGATTGCTGTACACTTATTATAGTATGTTTCAAGGTTGAAACAAGCGGAAAAGGCTATAGTCGAGCTCCCGACTATAGGATACCCGTTACTTATTAAAATAAATGGCTAAATCCACTCGGCTGTTGATGCTGATCAAGATTATATATACTTTATAGGGCGCAGCTGCTTTCTTCTACCTGTTACATAAACTTTACTTATTTCTTAAGTATCGGGTATAATTAACTTGAATATGAGAATGTTTTGTATAAAAGAGAAACAAATACATTTTGCTATAAGCTTATTTACATACTTGATATCAGAAAAATCTTAACTGACGTTTTTGTTCTCAGTTCTTCAAACTGTCAGCTTTTGAGATAGTTTGTTTTTCCAAAATTCCCTGTTTCAGTGCAGACATCTAGATCTTTTTTAGAGTGTATGGTGATGGTTCAGCCGTTGTGGGCGGGTGTAAAGGGTGAGGTACTATAGACTTCAAAGTGCCACCCACGCACAGGACACGGCTAATTCAATTAGGGTCATATCCATTCTCAGAGCCACATTCTCCGCTCACATTCTCTCTGTCCCTCGGCAAGTCAATAAGAGGCTTAACTGCCGTCGGGTTGGCAAACACAAACTGATAAAGCGAGCGAGCAAATACTAATTGTAAACACTGTAATCATCTCTATCAACAATTTCAGCAAATTCAATATGAAATATGAGCTGCGAACTATGAACTGTGAACTATCAACTATAAACTGGCAACTCAATTGATGGCAGTGCGAAAGAAGCCGGAAAATGGCAAATGGAAAATCTGAGCAGAGCAAGGAAAGGAGAATGGGATAAGGGGAAAGGGATAAGGGAAAAGGGAAAAGAGAAAGGAAAATGGCAAATATCTGACACTGTCTGCAAAAGACATTTGACAATCTTACTGATGCTTGAAATGAAATGGGGATTTGTCTCATTGAATGTGCTTCGAATTGTCAAATTGTCATCAAGTTCACAAACTACTCGACGTTCCAAGTTTAAACTACGAGATACGAGATACATTTTAAATGTATCTTTAAATTGTTGCGAAATTAACAGTGTGTCAGCGTGTCAATAAATAAAAGTGTCCATTGTCTATTGGGCAAATAAACAGGCAAGTCGAGGGTCAGTTTGGGTCATGTTTGTCTAAATTCAGGGCACAAATAAACAACAACATTTCAGGCTGTTTCTGCTGTTTTTCCGTCCTTCCTTGCTGCCCTCCATTGTTGATGAATGGCCAGTGTTTAATTGGAAATTCCTGGTGATTTAGGAGAAACGATTTAAAGTTTAGTTGCTCGTCAAATAGTTTGTGTGCTTGCCAATTGTTGTAAATTCTTTGCATGCCAATTTAAAAAGCCAATTGACAGCTGACACTCAAATCCGGATGGGCAACTTCTTCTTCTTCTTCTTGGCTGGCCTGTCACTTGACAGGTGCGCAGCTGTTACTCCAACAAATTAAACTTAATGCGGCTCACAAATAAGCCTCAACAAGGTTGATGGTAGAAGGGGTTTTTGAGGGGGGGAACGCACTCCAAGCCTTTCCAGCCAACGGGCAATGACAAACAAGTGAAAATCCCCCGCATTAGACACATTGTGACGACAACTGTCAGCATTTAAATAAGATTGATCGATTGACATTGGCATTGATGCTGATGTTGGTCCTGTTCTCTGTTTTTTGCTACTGCTGCTGTTACTGTTACCCATTCTCGTCCTGCCGCTGCTCCTGCTCCTGGATTTGCATAGAGCGTGAATAGAGCACCTGCTGTGAATAATCCCAGCACAGTGGTGCAAAAAGGCTAATATCTTTCGAAATGTAATAAATTTTATTTCAAATTGTAGCACTTGCTGATACTAATAAATTAAATATTTAAAATTCGTGGTTCAGTCTACAGAAAAGTAAAAAAAGGAAATTTATATTGAATAATTACTTTGTGTTTTATTTATTTATTTAGTGAGAACCAAGAACAGTTGTACAAAAGTTATTTTAAAAATTAAAATAAAAATAAAGTAACCTTATTGTGATATAAAATTAATGTGAATTATATAAAAGTTATAATTTAAATGGATTAGTATAAAAATCTTAAAACAAAATTATAAATTAATAAATATAAATATAATTTTTATCACAATTTATTTATTGTTTATTTAATGTCTTCCAAAAACTGTTGTTTAAAAGTACATTAAAAATTAAAATAAAAATTAAGTAACTTAATATAATATAAAATTAATATGAATTAGAGTACATTTAATTATTTATTAACTATTTCCTATACTTTTGAATTAGTGCACTAGTCACACTTGACAATCTTATACATATTTCTCCAAAAACTATAATTAATAGTTTAACATTATTTTACTTATCAATTTAACATCAAGTTGAAACACGTAAATCACGTAAAAGTTTCATCATTAATATTATTATTTATATAATTATTATTAATATAATTATTATTATTATTACTGTTATTATTAATATTTCCATCATTATTTCTTTTGTTGTTACTGTCATTTAAATTTAAACTGAATGAATAAAAGAGAAATGTTGCAAATGTGAAAATCTTAAACTAAAGCTAAATCTATAACTTAAAAATAATAAAATAAAATTAATGTAAGCTTAAAGTTATAGTTTGGCCACTGTGTGCAAATTGTTAGCACTTCCGTTCTGGCTTTGGCTTTGGGATTTGGCTTGTTTACTCGTTTTGCCAAGTGACTATCGCTTTTAACTGTTGGCTGTTGGCTGTGATTAGGCATTGTGCATAACAAATCATTTAGTGGCTGTCATTCAATAGCTTAATCATGCTCCTGCTCCTGCTGATGGCCTATAAAAACTTGCCGCACTTCTCGGCCAGAGCATCAGTTGTCCTTTAGCCGCAACGCGTTACGCATTGTCTTTGCAGTCCTCCAAAGTGTTTTTTCAGTCCAGTGTCCAGTGTCCTTTGAAAAAAGGCAACGCTTCTGCGCTTCACTTGTCCACTTTTGCAGACTGAGTTATGTGTAGACTAAGTTATTGCACATTGCTGTTAATCGCGGCCTCGTGTTACCTGGTCTACTGCAGCCATGCCAAGGCCATTCAGGTGAGTGTGAGGGGAGGTGAGGTGAGGTGAGGTGAGCTAAGCCGAGCTGAGGTTGCCGCGGGTTTATGCAGAAGCCAGCTTAACAAGTCCCACTTAATCAGTTTTATTTGCCAGTTGAAAAGTTCGCCAAGGCAAATCCCAGACAATTGCCAGCCCAGAACTGACTTTAACTTTGCGAAATCCCTTTTCGAAAACCCGTTGGATTCGTGTTGTGGTCTTTGACTTTTGGCAACAATTTCCTGATTGTCATTGCCACACTTTGCCAGCTGCTAATTACCCGGCTAAAAGCAAATGCCAATGCCGTTTTTCATTAGTTGCCTGAATCAATTTGTCAAGTTTTCAATCGATACCAGTATCTTAAGTTTCTGGATAAGAAATTTAACAGTCGAAAAATCGACAACTCGACTTTTGCGGAAGTGAGTTTAAATAATTTAACTCGATAATTTTATTTTTACTAAATATCGATTTTATTAAATCGATTTTCATAAAAAATCTACAACTAATTTGTCGAAAAATCGACAACTCGATTTTTCCCAAAGCGTTTTTTGACTTATTTAGCTCGATAATTTGATTTTTGTACTAAATATTGGCCGTGTTCACCAGAACAAATCGACAACAGAAAATCGATGAAATTTGCATGATTATTCTGGTGAAATGCAGTGATTAGCAATCATGATTTCAAATTTTGTGATGTATGATGACTGAAAATTCATCACCAAAATAGTACGCTGAAATTCTGTGATTGTGATGCTTTGTTATCGAACAAACAAAATACATGATTACTGATTGATTAGTTCTGGTGAACACGGCCATTGATTCAATAAAATCGATTATCATGAGAAATCTGCAACTCAGTGGACTTTGTTCATCGTAGTTCACTTGCAGAATGTAAGTTCAGTCGTTCTATTTAAATAAACAACCAAACTATTACAAATGAGTTACAATCGTGCCTTTTCTGAGCGAACTCGTACAACTCTGAATAGTAATGTAAAAATACATCGAAAAACCCATAGCTCGATTTCTGCGGCAGATAGCTTCAAGTACTTTAACTCCATAATTTTTCTTGGATTTACATCACCAGACTTTTTCTGGCAATGTTTTGTCCCAGACTTTAATTAAACTTTAGTTGATCTCCTGCGCTGTGTGTGATTGTGGTATGTTGTGCTTATGGCCAAGTTACAACTTATGAGCAGATTTAAGGTGTTGGCATTTCAATTCACATTGAGTTGTCTAATCAAGCGGCACACGCAGCCTGTCAAGCTGTAAATTGAAACAATAAAGTGCTTGACTCACACACACAGAGATTGAGTGAGCTGTTTGTGTGTGTGTGTGCGTGTGTGTGTGTGTGTGTGTGTGTGTGTGTGTGCAGCTCACGTATGCGCATAAATAGGCAGCATAAAAATAAAAATAACTTAACACGTGTCGACAGTTTGAAAGCCGCCAGGAACGATATTGAAAGCCTTGCCACAGGCGAAAGGACCTCGAATGAAATATTTCAAATATTTTTGTTGTTGTTGTTTCGTTTCGTTTCGTGTGGCTTGCCGCTTTGGGCCAACTTCATTTGTGCAGGGCACAAACAAACTGGATTTACCAAATCGCATCAATGGCGTCGGCAGCGGCGTCGGCAGCGCAGCAGCTGCGATGGAAGCACGACACAAGCGCGCCATGGGCGAATACAACAAGGAGCTGAACGACATCATTGACGAGCTCGAGGAGAACAGTTTGGTGCAGAAAGCCAGCGTTGCCCTGCCGCCAGCCCAGAGCCAAGAATTCGACCTGGATAATATGCCACCGTTGGCCTACTACCTGCTGCTGCAGAAGCTGCGACAGCGTGAGTATTACTATGATAACTACAACGTATCCACGCGGCCCACGCTGCGTATGCGTAATGTGTACTCAAGACAAGCGAGCTATCGAGCTGTGAAAGCATTTCAAATATCCTCTCCACCTAGAAGTTATGCGTATGATTTCACAAATTTATTTCTCTTTGCCTGAAGTTTCATGCCGAAGTTTTTCCAAAGCCAAACAACTTGTGTCAAACATAAATTAAACTTAACTTTGCTTTTTGGAATCTTATATCTATGATTCTTCAATTTTAGAGTGATTTTTTTATTTGTTTAGTCAGCTCTTGATTTTTTGTTAAACAACATAAACTCATTTAATTGTTATTTTAGTTTGAAAATATTTCCTGTTTTTATTTATCAGCTCTAAAAACGTATTAAGTATCAAAATCTCATTTAATAGTTATTTTAGTTGACTTAATTTCTAAAAAAAGTTCGGTAATCTCGGAATTCCTAAAATCCGCAAGTATTTCCCTACAAAAATGCATGCCAAAATCCCAAATTTGAGTCTAGAATTGTTGAATGATTAATTCTTTCTGTGCACAATTCCGCAATTCCGTTACTTAAAAAATAACAGGGGCAGCAAACAAGAGTTATGAGAAACTGGATTAACTTTTATTTACAATTTTTATTTAAAAACTATAGAATAAAAGTTACTTTTAAATTTTTATGTTAAAAATTAAAGAATAAAATTTATTTTTCAATTTTTCTTATAAAAATTAAAAATAAAAGTTATTTTTCAATTTTTAATTTATTAATTAATTAAAGTCTGCGACCCTATAAAGTATATATATTCTTGATCAGCATCAACAGTCAAGTCGATTTAGCCATGTGTGAGATCCTAAACCTTAGAGACTATAAGAGCTAGAGCAACCAAATTTGGCATACAGACTTCTATAAACCCACGCCCCTTTCCTTTCCTTTTTTACTTATTAACGTTAACTACTTTTATTACCTATCGTCATTCTAAATCGTAACCAGATGAGCCCAACAGAAAGGTGGTAATGGCTGTTTTAAGTTTCAAGCAATGTAAATGCCCATGCAATAAATATAGTTTAAATTTATTTAATAACTAAGCCTTTCCCACTTGTTTTTTTCTGTGCACAATTCCGCAAGGTTTTCGACGTTTTGTGCTGCGTGTGCTTTTATTAATTCAGAGTCCTTTCATTTTTTTTGTGTGCTCTTTTTTTCGGAATCCCGCAGTGCAGAGTAGTGGAGAGCCCGCCTATCGCGTGCGCACGCCACGCCTTGGACGCAGCATTGACTTTCAGCAGCTGCTGGAGGGCGGCGGCAGAGGGGGCGGCAGCGAGGAGGCGACTGGCGGGCAGTTTGTGTCGCGCTTGTCGAAGAAATCGGTGCCGTTCAAGCCACGCCTGGGCAAACGTGCTCAAGTGTGTGCCGGCGGGGATTAAGTCATGGCAGGAACACAAATCAGCAGCAGCAACAACAGCAACAACAACAACACGACTAGGACAACGGCGAGGACAGCGAGCCCTTGAGCAAGGTTGAGGTCAGCCATTGGCTGGCACTGTGCCAGCTCCACTTCAACTTAAACTACTCACGACTAACAAACACAAAACAAAATGCGTCGAACGATGTGCAATAATTAATCCCACATATACATACTTATTAAATGTTAAATATTATACATAATTGTAGCATAGCTAGGCCCAAGTCTTGATGGCAATTCAGTTAGAGGAATTCGTCAAAAATTATTGTTTAAATGAAAATAAAAATAAAAATTGCAGCATCTTCAAAAATGAACTAATGCTAATCTGTTGCTTATCTACGAGTATAAAAATATATTTACGCACGCTACTCGAATAAATTGACACAATAAAAATACACATATGGACATTGAAATAGGTCTGAATATTTGTTATGTTCTAAAGCAGTGGTGTCCAAAATGGGATAGGAAAAAGTATTTTATAACCGTCTATAGAAATACTTTTGTACACCACTGTTCTAAATGCATGGTATTTTTATTTTTAGCGGGTTTTTTGTAGAAAAATTTTATGAACTTACGAAGTAGATATACAGGAAAAGTAAAATTCAAGCGAAAGCGATTTCTGTGGCACCCCTGATAAATTATGATTTCAAAATTACTTTAGAGGTATGAAAGCAACACCCACAAATAATAATCGATTTCACATGATTTAAAAATAGGCATTGAAATAAATATGGGCGTCTTGCATAAATTTTCCGTCAAAATTAGTAAATAGGTAAGCCTACATTAATGGAAAATAAATAATATATGTGTAAATCATGGTAGTGACTACAATGCAGAAAAAGGTACAAAAATTTATTTTAAGTCAGGCTCAAAAAAATGCCATATCACTTTTAGATGATACAAAAATTCCCATTGCAATGAAAACATAAAAAATGTTCATATTTTAATGTTCATATGTGTACAGCGAATTTCCGCCAATAATTAAAATTAACCTCCGACTGTGGCATTCGTAAAATTTCGCTTTGTGTATTTTATTTTTTGGCTGCCATGAGTAAATTAATGAAATTTTCATCAGACGATTTTCATATGCGATAATTTGAAAAGTGCGGCAGCTGCAGCCTCGGTTTTGTGGGGCGTGTCGTGCTGTGGGCGGCTGCAGGTGTCAGTCCGTCAGTCAGTCAGTTCGTCAGTCAGTCAGTTTGAGGGGGCTGCTCATATTGAGGTTTTCATAATTTCTTCCGTTAACCAAAATCTGCTCGCCACATTCAGCTTGATCAAGCATGAATAATATTTGCATTGTTTTTACAAACATGAGTTTCTATGAGTACTCGCACTCGGTACTCATTATCATGAGCATTAACATTGTTATATGGTTATTTAACCACTTAATTAAACTATCTATAGAGATGACTTATAATTTAAAAAGTAAGTAGCTACAAAATAATTCAAAGATAATTTATATTACAACTTAAAAGATGAAACTTGAATTGAAGATCATAAAATACATGTTGTCAAACTAGATTACGTTCTCTCAAGTGTCACAATTACAATATGAATTTCAACTTTATATTGAAAATACAATAGAAATACATATTTAGGGATGAAAAGTCCTATATCATTTTTTTGTTTGGGTTTAATTAAATGAAAACCTTTTGCCTGCCAGCCTCATTATTATACATATTAAATTAAGCACTTTGCTTGAATTTTACCTGGATTACAGATTTTTTTTTATCAAATAATTATGTTAATAAATAATTTATTCGGCATACTGTTTGACTCATTAAAAAATTAAAATTATAATTAGCTCTTTGAAAATTCAATAATAATTGTGCAACATGCAAACAAAATGCTGTCAGGTAAATCAGGTGCTACAACAACCGAAAGAATTAAACCTGAAATTGGCCATGTTTTCCATGATTGCAAATAAAAATGTTTAACACATTTACATATGTTCATTCATTCATTTATATAACTCAATAAATAACTCAATTAATTTGGCGATTTAATCTGGAAAAAAAATAAGGAAGCTGATACGAATAAATTGACAGAAGTGATGTTTCAGTATAACTAGTTAAAATGGTATACAATTTTGCTATTTACTTTTTGGAGTCTAAAAATTATTTTTAAAATTTTTGTAAAGTAAAAATATTTTCTGATTATTCAACGGCAGCTGGTAAATTAATTAACTGTTTATTTTCATGCAATTAAAATATAAATTTTTTTTTTGTATTATTCTTAATTTCTTTTGTTCAATATCGAACATAACTTGAAAATAGTTTCTAATTTCTGAGAGCAAAATATCTTAAAAGCATACCTGTTAAATAATGATTAGTAATCATAATCATTAAAAATTAGATTATTTTTGTTTAAAAGTCGAACTAATGATTAAATTACGATTATTTTCGGTTTTGCCCAAATATTTAATGATTACGATTACAAAAAATCAAAAATAATTTAAAATTATTAAAATTATTCAAAAATAATCAGAAAAAATCAAAAATAATAAAAAATAATCTTTTTGGATATTTCGGATTATTTGTGATTTTTTCTGATCATTTCTGATTTGTTTTTTAATATTTCTGATTATTTATGACTATTTAGTAAAAATCAAATTTTTTTAAATTTTCCCAAAGTAGCCAAAAAAATCCGAAAAAAATAGAAAAAAAATTCTAAATAATCTGTACGATTTTTTTTAATTTTTTTTTTTGATTATTTTTTAATAATTTTAGAATTTTTCTTGATTTTTTGTAATTGTAAACATTAAATAATCACAAGTTTTTCAACAGTGAATTATATAATTACTACGATTATTTCCAAAAATAATCTAATTGATTGGTAATTCTAATCGAAATTTAACAGTGATGCTTAAAAGTAAACAAACATTTACATATCCCAACCATATTCTCATTCATTGTTCAAATGTTTTGTTGGGCAAAAGACTTTAACAATTGATGGTAATGGAACTCCAGCCATAAGAGCAGATAAATGTTGCACGATTTAGTATCTTGACGTTGCAGCTGCTCGCTTCGAAGACACTCGTTGTGCCACAAGGGGCCACGAGGTACTCGTAAATGGCTTAATGGAACTTGGGGCTGCACTGAAGCTGTAAAATTGTTTCGCCCGAGTTGCTAAATTGCCAAATGCAAAACTCATTCGTTAAGCCACGAGTTATTCATACACATATATAGACCCGCTGCTTCAGTAGTTGTAAAGGAACTTTAAGCAAGTCATTAGAGACTCGGCACGTGCCAATTAGTTGGGCTTCGTCTTGCAATCAGTTGAATTCAGTTTGGTTCGTTGTCATTGTTGGTTCATGTTTCACATTCAATTGCAGAAGGCCATCAACTTGGCCGGAATAACCATAAAAGGTTGACGGGTCACATTTATTCTCACTCAATTCCGTTACTCTTGGCTGGAGTATGACAAATGACGTAGACGTCACGTAGCCGACACGTAGTCCGTTGCCCGTTGCCCGTGGGCTGTCAATAAATGAACAGTCAGTCCATAGAGCACCTAATAGTAGTGCTTATATATATCTGCTCGAATCGTTTCTAAAATGGCGCTAATGGGCACGCAAGCCGCACACAAACTTGGCCCAAAAACACGGAGATATTGAAACATTATAACTGCAAAATGGTAATAAATTTTGGACTGCCTCCTGGGGCGCAAAGGGTCGCGACAGAGACGGAAACAAACAGGAACAGAGACAGGGAGAGTAAGAGAGAGAGACGCTTTTAGCCCGATCCGGAGGCAGGCAGGAACTTTGCATGATAGCCGTAAATTTACAGCTGGGTCGTTGCGTAAGGTTAAACAGGCTCAACATCAGCTGCCTCTGAGCTGGCTTCCTGTCTACGAATACAACGTGCTCACACTTTATCCTCCAGCACACACTCGTACACTGAAAAAAACTAAAATCATTCTAAAATACAAGCTTAAAATCCTTTAAGTATTCAGAATATAATTGTTAAAATAACACAATAATCGGTTAAAATGGCTACGAATCAGTTTCAAAATCAGGAAGCGCAAGTAAATGAGTTGGAAAAACATCGAACACTTAAAAAAAATGATTAGGAAATTGAGAAAATTGCACTTATGTTATTTTTGAAAAGACTATTCAGGAACAGTCTACATTTTTATTTCCAATTTTAATGTTCTAAATTATTTTCAACTCTAATTTTTTATTTGTCTATTAACAATTGAAAATACAATTTTATTTTAAAATTTTTATTTAACAGTTATACTACCATAACTCTTTTTTGCTATTTTTAAAATAAAAACAAGTGGGAAAGGCTATAGTCGAGCTCCCGACTATAGGATACCCGTTACTTACCTAAATAAATTAAACTTTTGTTTTTATTGCATGCTTTTAGGCATTTTAATTGCTTAAAAGCTTTAATCAGCCAGTACCACCTTTCTGTTTGTCCGATCTTTTTGGGATTTAGTAGGATGATAGGTAATAACAGTAGCTAACGTTCACCGTTTAAAAAAAACTAATATTTTGAAAACTGTGCGTGTGGTGGATTTTCGCGATTTACGGAGGCGGAAAGGGGCGTGGCAAAATTTTGAAACAAACTTGACCTGCGTGGGGTTTATAGAAATCTGTGTGCAAAATTTGGTTGCTCTAGCTCTTATAGTCTCTGAGATCTAGGCGCTCACACAGACGGACAGACGGACGGACGGACAGACGGACAGACGGACAGACGGACGGACGGACAGACGGACATGGCTATATCGACTCGGCTGTTGATGCTGATCAAGAATATATATACTTTATAGGGTCGGAGATGCTTCCTTCTCCCTGTTACATACATTGCAACGAATACAATATCCCCTTTTACTTATTTTTAATAAGTAACGGGTATAATTAAAGGATACCCGTGACCTATTTAAATATTTTTATTGCATACTTTTAGGCAATTATATTGCTTAAAAACTTAAATCAGCCACACTTGTCAAATAAATTTTTTTATTGTTATTGTTGAAAAAACTATTACTAACGGTGATTCGAGTTAGGGAAGTTCGACTGTACCCTTTTACTTAGTTTTTAAGTAAGGGTTTTATAAAAAATCCTATTTTTAAATTTTTATTATAAAATTTGCAAACACCGTTTGCGATTGATTATTTGCCGAAATTCCAGAAAATTATTCCCGTGTACATTCGCAGATATCACAGCCACAGATACACTCATACATACATATATGTAACGGTATCTGTAAAATGATAAGTTGTGTTTGTATGTCGGCTGTGCGAAAATCACTTTGCCTGATTAAATGACGCACACCACAAGCAGCCACAGCAGCAAACACTCTGTCTGTCTGTCTGTCTGTTTTTGGCCAAAACAGATATTCAGTTAGCATGCACCTTGGCCGAAAATGGATGTCAGCCATTACGGTGAATTGTTAAAAATGCCTGCTAATATTTAAAAGGCGTCTTTTCTGTGCATTCGACCGACCCTTATTTATTGTATTTAGGCAACTGATTTGAATTGATGGCCGCATTTGCTGCCAGAGACTGCCAGCCAGGTTTTCTCTCTCTTAACCTCTTTCCCTCTCTTTCCCCTTCGCTTGCCACTCACTTAATCAAATTTCAGCCATGCAAAAGACCTTCAAATTGACTTTGGGAGTGAGTGTGTGTGTGTGTGTGTTAAGTAAAAGAGGTTATTTATTTATTTAATTTCAACCAACATGCCACGCATTTGTGGGCACTTTTTCAACTCCGCCTCCTCCTCCTCCTCCTACTACTCCCTCTCCTTGGCCAACCACCCGCATAATGACTGTGTCCCTTATCGCCATTATCAGATTTTAATTAATGCCAGTGCAGTTGCCTGACAATGCCTCAGCCACAGATCTGTGCCACTCGATTATTGTGTGGGCGTGTTCTTCGACTTTCCATCCACCCTTGCACCGTGGAACCAAAACTGCTCTTCCTTTGATCAAGTAATCAACTGAAGTCAATTAAAAGCTGTACAGTTTACCCTTAGATTATTAAAAAGGCATTGAAACCAACTCCACATTCCAAATAATAAATAATTCTTAGTTTCTTTTATTATCAGGTGTGCTACAGAAATCGCTTTCCTTTGAATATCACTTGAATTTCATTTCACTGTGGCACTGGTCAAATCGCAGAATAATTTTACGCGGTTTTGGCGCTAGCTTGGCGTTCGATGCTGCCACCTAGTGCGATATAGATTTTCGATGCCACATTTTTTAGTCAGAATTCGAAGTAAAGTATTTAAAAAAAATAAATATGGAACAACTTCATTATTCTTTGAATTAAGCATTAAAAAATATGTCTTTTGAGGTAAATCAAGTTTTACCGCAAAAATTCGTTAACTTATTGTGCAATTTGTGAAAACATTTTTCACGAAGAGTTGCCAGACTAATGGCAGACAATTTGCTAGAGTTGTCGAGTTTTTGTTTTTATCACACCAATTACTTTTAAATTATTTACAGCTAAATAATATCAATTATAGTATAAATAAATTAAATTGTATACCATAAATTAAATAAGAAAAAAGTAAAAACTTATCGTTCTGCAATGATAAACTTAAAAAAGTTGCTAAACAAATCCTTGAGTAATTTAACCTGAGAAGGTGTCAACTCTAAGCACCCTAGCTCGAAGAGGTTGGTGAAAATGCTAAAAAAATTAAGTCTCTCGAAGTTCTGTGGCACCTCGGAAATTTCCGTGCGGAAATGCTTTCTGCGAAATTCTATTTCGCTTGCGATTTCTGTGGCATCCCTGTATATCATTTTAATTTCTTGAATATTTTTATTTGATTTACCTTCTAATTTTCATCGTTAAGTATATTATTATTATTTTATTGTGTCTACATATTTCACTCATTGTCCCACTGTACGATGATGGACTCTGTCGCTGTTTGATACCAGTTGATGTCCTAATGCATTAGTCTTTGATTTTCTCTTTGTTGTCCAGCAGTCTCCAATGACACAGAGTGAAGAATTGTTCTTGTTTTCTCAGCCAATTAAAAAGGGTTGTGCTTGAGCAAATAATTAAAGACAACCTGGCCATAGATTAAATTCCAATAATGCAGGTGAGCGAGGTAGAGTCTTTGCATTGTGTTCTATTCCTCGTGCATTTATCGCTAATAAAGAAATAAACCTCTCAAATGGCCAACATAAAATTGACTTAAAAAATGTCAGCAATGTTATTATTTCAGCACCAGTTTTGTGCCGTACATAATACTAGATAGATTTTTGAAATTAATTTGTTCTACATATTTTGAGGTTTAATAAGACAGCAAATGGCTTTGCTAATGCCATTAAAGAGCATGAGGTAAAGTGCTGACAGCTGCCAAATGTTTTGGCTCCATTGCAAGTTGCAATTGCAATTGCGGTTGTGGCTGGAATAATAGCACCAAGTGGCAAGGATGCCAATGCCAACCAACAACCATCGACAGGTAGACTGTAGACTGCAGACTGCAGACTGTGGCCTGTGGCACTTGGCTTTATGCAACTTTAACAAAGTTTTCGGGGCTCCTTTTTCAGTTGTTGCCGTTGGCTTCTGCAATTGCAGTTTCGCTCGTTTCCAAATTGCAAATTCAGCTGACGCTTAACGAACACACACACCGACACACACACAATTACGCATACAGTGGCAACAATTTAAATGCGGCTGCTGTTGCTGTGTGTAAAGCACTTCCGGCGATTGCCTGGACCAGACACACAAAAGCGGCCAAAGCCGATCGAAAATCGAGTTTCTGGCAAACGCGGACAATAAAAATGGCAATGGCAGTGACATTGGTAGTTGCCAGCCAGCGCACTATGGGGTATTTTACCCAAAAAGTGTCATTTATTTTATTTATTAATAACTCGTAAACTAAGCAAGATATTTTTATATAAAAACCCTTCGCCCGGTCATTTTTTTTTAAATTTTTTTTTGCTAGCAATTAAGTTCATGATTTCTATTGCAACTAACAAGCTTTAACTCTATATATTATTAACAAAAGTTTAATAAAACGTATTTGTTGGACATAGAAAGCTGTAAGCCCTCTTAAATAGCTGTGAGCATAAAATAAAAAAAAAAAATTAGCTGGCGGGAGTGTTGACACGCCCACTTTTCCAAACAATTTCTAAGGGTATGTAGAACACTGTAAAAAAAACTTCATTAATGCCTCACGAAGAGATCCAATTCTCCATACAAAAAGCGAGCAAATAAGCACTGAAAAAATGTGAAGTTACGTGCTAAAAAATTGAATTGCGAAAAAAATGGTAACTATTCTTGATAGACAAATAATGACTCTACACCATGGCCAAGGACGCACACTTAACAATTGATAACAATTTTGTTAAACTCTTTGCAAAGTTCAACTTCACTTTTCAAAACTCGACATTGGCAGCACTGGCTAAATATACACATTATTAAACAGACACGTACAAAAACAACAATTTGCAAGAATCAACACGTAACATAAACCTGAACAGTTGACATACATTTCAAATTAGAATTTATAAAATGATTCTTTACGTTATGTTTCAATTTGAAAATGCACTTTAATTTTGCAGTTTTTGAAACAGCTGACTTTAACAGCTGTTATCTTAACATTGGACTGTTATGCTAATATTTCTGGTATGTAACATAGCAGTTTGAAGTGTTTATTATATGTTAACCAGGGATTAAAACCGAAAGGAATGTCGGTTTCAGTTACGGTTTCGGTTATGTTCGCATTTCGGTTTTCGGTTATAGGTTACGCAAAATCTTTGAATAAAGGTTTCGTAACGGTGAACCGGTTTTTGTATGTATCGGTTTTGAAATACCGGTATGGTTTCGGTTCACAAAAAAATTTTTTTTTGCAAAAAATATAGGTATATTAATATTATAATAATAATAATTAAAAATGTATTACTTTCTTAAATTTTCATTCACACATTTCTTTCATATATTCTTCAGTTTATTTTAAATTTATTTTATTTGCGCATATTCAGTGCTATGAAAATTCGATCATTAATATCAAAAATAAAAATTGAAAATTAAACATAAGAAAATTAAAATCAAAAATCATCGTAAAAAATGAGAAATAATTTTTTTTTTTAATGTATAAAAAACCGAAATTAACCCTTATAAATGAAAAGGTTACTAAACGGTTATTTCGGTTTACAGAATTTCGGTATTAAGGTTTCGGTCAAATGAAAGTTTTTTTTTCGGTTACGGTTTCAGTTACGGTTTTAAATTTCAATCGGTTTTTACCGGTTAAAGGTTACGGTTTCGGTTAGGGTTTTAATCCCTGATGTTAACATTAAAAAATCATACATTTGCATACTTTTGAAAAATGAAAAATTACACTTTTTCGGTAAAATATCCCATAGTGCATGGCCAACAACTCAAACTCGGCTCAACTCGACGCTTGTTATTGTTGCACGCTGTTACGTCAGCCCGCCCACAAAAGTATGCAACACATTTTGGAGCAGTGCAAATGACTTTGCATATTTGGTGCAGCTGGAAAATCCGTGTTTCCACATTACTGACAGGTCCCCTTTCGAGCTTTCGGCCATCAATCATCGATTTGGCAACTGTGCGTTGTCTGATGCAGCAACTTCTTCGTTTGCCAGTGTGTTTAATTAGTGTCAATTTGACAAACATTGCGCAGTCAGTCAGCCAGTGAAAGGGCTGAAAGGCTGACAAATCAAGCTGGTAAATAAGCAAATTATATGCCGCATCAGTTCACAGAAAACTCGTACGTACATTATATTATTTTGGCATGCCAGCAATCAGATAATAGTCAGAGTTTTACTCAAATGCAGAGCCGGGCCTTGTCAGTGGATATATCAATAAGCTGGCGCCATTGTGTTTCTATCCAAAGTCAAAGCCAAACAGCCAAACAACCAAACAACCAAACAGTCAGTCAGCTGGTTGCCCTTGAAGTTGGCAAGGAAATCGTTTCAATTACGACATTGGCTGGCAACTATTCCGGAATTGCACTATGGGGCAAAAAGGCAGTTATATTGGGCATGAAGTACATTTTTTTTTATTTAATTTAATTTTAGTTTTAGGGACTACCCTGAATATTAAAAGCTCAATTAAAGTCGGCTGATTCAGAGTTGAAATGTGAACTGAAAAAGCGCGAATTCAGTTTGTTTTGTAAACATAGTAAAAAAGTGTTAATATAAAAAAGTTAACAACGTTGTATTAAATAATTTGTAAGAATTGATTTTTATTATTTAACAAAGGTTTTTATGTTCTGTGGAGTATGGATTTCATATAGTAAAAAGTCTATTCAAAGTTAAGCTAAATGATTATTTTAACCAGGGACTAAAGCCCTAGCCGAAACCGTAACCTATAACCGGTAAAAAACCGATTGAAATTTAAAGCCGTGACGGAAAAAAAAAATTCATTTGACAGAAACCTTAAAACCAAAAATCAAACTGAAGAATATGTGAAAGAAATGTGTGAATGAAAAATTATAAAAGTAATGTCTTTTTAATTGTTATTATTATGTTATTCACATAACTAAATTTTTGAAAAAAATATTTTTTTTGTGAACCGAAGCCATACTAGTTTTAGTTAAAACCAAAACATACAAAAAACCGGTTCACCGTTACGAAACCTTTTTTCAAAGATTTATCGTAACCGATAACTGAAAACCTAAATGCGAACGTAACCGAAACCGTAACCAAAAACCGGTACTCGTTTCATTTTTAATGCCTGATTTTAACTAAGGTTCATGTCAAATTTCAAGTCTCTAGTTATGCCAAATTTTTGGACTTTTATCCCATAGTGCAGTGCCCTTGCATTGACACGCCAACAGGCCAACAGGCCAAAGAAAAGAAACTAGATCAACTGGGCCTATAAATATTTGTTCAATTTCATTTGTTAACTGCTTTTGCTTTTGCTTTAACTGCCGCTGCACAAATCAGTTAGCCGCCAATGCACGATGTGGGTAATAAAGCAAATACAAATCAAGTTCGTTTCTCCCCCGATTTTTGCTAAAAGCGGCCGCCAAGGACCATTAATTGTGTAAGAATTGTCTGGGGAATGCGGTTGCCGAAAGGAAACATTGCATGCTAAACACGTTTGTAGGCGTCGGCTAATGAAAAAATTAAATAAACCAGCACGCGAACGGGCAAATGATGTAACCGATCCACAAACAAGCAAACAAAATTTGTATGAGCCAGGGACCGTAACGCTTATAATTTTTAAAATATGAATTATTAAATAAAAAGTATGTGTTGATTTTTATGAAAAAAACTATAAGAAAACTTTCATTTTTCGATCTAAATAAAAAAATTACATAATAATAATTAAATTTCCATTTATATTTAAAAATTTTAATATAACTCTTATTTTCAATTTTTATTTTAGCAATTGAAAATAAAAGTTATTTTTCAATTTTTACTATAAGAATTAAAAAAAAAAGTTATTTTTCAATTTTTTAAATAAAAATTGTAAATAAAAATTATTCTTCAATTTTTATTATTATAAAAATTGAAAAATAACTTTTAGCTTTAATTTTTATAATTAAAATTGACAAATAACTTTTATTATTAATTTTTATAATAAAAATTTAAAAATAATTTTTATTCCATAATTTTTAAATAAAAATTTAAAATAAAAGTTTATCCAATTTCTCAGAACACTTATTTGCGGTCCCTGGTATGTACATATAACACACATATACATATTTTCAAATCATGTAAGTGCTTCTTCTTTTGTATACCGCTCTTGATATCAGTATTTAAGAGTTGAACAGTACTTACTCTAGGAATACACGGCGTATACTTATTACCAGACTTACAGCTCACACACGAGAATACAATGAATATTTGGTTTATTTTGGTTGCAGTTATGTATGTGCTTCTATTGTACGGTCAATCGATAACTGACAATCAATCAATTGGGCTAAATTCGTTTCTGACACTGCGAATAACACTGACATTGAATGTATTTTGGGTTCTGTCAGAAGTATTGTTTCTTATTTTTGCTGTTCTCTTGCAAAATTCACTAATGGAGGCTTGTCAAAACTGCACTTGGACTTGCACTTAATAGCTTCTGACATTTTCAAGAATTTGTGTGCATTAAATAAAGTTGTAATATAAGAATAACGGAAAGAGAGTCTGCAATATTTACAATTTATGTTATTAAGACTCCTATTGAACATTGCTGAACAACTTTGACTCTTAATTATAATTGTGCAGACACTCAATTATAGACGTATTTTTGGGCAAGACAATTTTTCTGTTTCAGGTATTCAGGTGAGACTCGTTTACAGTTACGTGCCTGTCGCACGGACCTGTCAAATGTCAAATTTAATCACAGCTAAAAATTATGTTTTTTTTTTATTTTAAACTCAAAAAGGCATTGCTTTAAGCTCGAAGGTTTCATGACTTCGAGGACTGCGTGACAATGGCCCATTGAACGGCCAGGGCTGCCACTCCCTGTCGAATGTAAGTATGTAACATGGTAACAGACACAAATACAGACACATCTAAGCGCTGCTCGCCTGTGTTCTAAACACGGCCATAACATTGAACTTCGCCATTCACTGTCCATCAACAATAAGCGCGTACTCGAATTATTTATAAACACGTGTGCAGGTAAGTGGCCCTGCCATTTAGCTGACTTCCATGATGGACATTCAATTCAGCTGGTTAGTTACCTGTTTCTGACTGACGCTATTTTTAATGTCCCCAAACCAGCGTGGCGTATGCGTAATTCGATGGCGTGTGAAATTTGCAAAATTCATTTATAAAATCACAAACTCTCTTGGGATGGACACGAAATGAGCGCTGACAATTGACTTTTCTGGTTTTTGTTTTACTTATTTGGAAACATCGCTGTTGCTGGCATTGCACTATGGGGCAAAAACCGAAAAAACGAATATTCAGTCATGTTATCAAAGCATTAATATTACTATTTTTTTTGTGTTAACATCTTAAGAAAACTTCAATCTGTAAAGTTCAGTACCAAAAATGTTATATAACAGACCAATGTTAAACCTAGCAGCTGTTAAAGACAGCTGTTGCTTTCGAAAAGCACTTGCGTTAACATTGCAACATTTTTGCAGCCCATTTTCAAATTGGTATTTCTCAAAGGCAAATCGTTTTTTTTTATAAAATTTAAAATGGATACCAATTATACGGGCTTGTACTATGTGTTGGTTGTACTAGTAATCTGTATTTGTGCGTGTTCTTTTAATATTTTGTAAAATTAGATAATGCTTTGAAAGCTTATTTCTTGCAGAGAAATATCAACTTTGCGGAAGAATTTAGTAAGGATGCTTAGTGAGGCTTAATGTACGTCCAACTGTATGTCGTAGATCCATTTATTGTTATTTAAAGGCCATATGTCACAATGCACACAATTGCACACAATGTGCGCAAAATAATTTTTTAGGATGAAACCTCACAATTTTTCAATGCTGATTTGCTCGCTTGTCGTATGAGCTATTTGACCAGTTTTGAGGTATTTCTTATTAACTCGAAAACTACTTCGGATATTTTGATGCAGTTTATTTTCTAGTGTTATGTATACCCATAGAAATTTTTTGTAAAAAGTGGCCGTGTCAACATCTTCGCCCTCAATTTTTTTTTTTAATTTTATGCTCACAGCCATGAATAAGGGCACACAACTTTCTTTGTCTAACAAGTACTTTTTCTTTTTGTTATCTTAGTTAATAATAAACAAGGTCAAAGCTTGTTATTTGGAATAAAAATTAGGAGCCTACTTGTTATCAATAAATAAAAAAAAGCATTCAAATATCTAGCTTATTTTAAAAGTTATTAATAAAGATTCGATTTTTCGGATTTCGCCCCATGGTGCATTGGTGCAGGCTAATTAAAGTGTAATTATGACGGTGGTTTGCTGCAAATCAACGTGCAACTCGTTGACTGTTTGGTGACCCCAATCACACATTTGCCGACTGAAAAGAAGAAAGCGGCGGGAAAGAGACAGTCACATTTGCGACACATGGCCAGAAAGTCAACGCATTTCGAAATCAACTTGAAATGCCAATTTATAAATGTCGAGCCAAGTGAACGAGAACTGCCTTGATGCCTTAATGAACCAATTTATAAAACATTTGAGTGCAATTGCCAGTTTTATTGAAGTTAAATGAACTGTTTAGCGAGTTATTTGCGCGAGTTAGGCTCAAGTCGAGAGCAAAAAAAAAAAACAGATTTTATATTTAAATTTATGCAAATAAGCAGAGAAGGAGAGTAAACCGTTTCATCAATATTTGGCTAACAAGAGCAACCTAGATAAACATGGATTTCTATGAATTTAATCCTCCATTTGAATGTCATGTCAGGCAAAGTTTGCGAACAGTTTTCACTTGGTTTTTTGTTGCTAGTTTGTCTGCCCAACCACTTGATGGCTATTTTATTGATTTGTTGTTGCCACAAAGTTTTGCTTTACAACGCTTCAAATTTATGGGTCTAACAACAGCAACAATAACAATGTCTTCTTGGCCCTGAAAGCACCACCTAAAAATTTGCATGCGCTGACCAAATTTATTTTATTTTTATTCTCATGTATACATGCACACACACGCATAGACAAGCACGCATACAGACATGTGTTTAATTTTTGAAGGGCACCGCACAAAAATGTCGAGCAACAAATTTAAACAGTGCACGCCCATTTACTTTTCAAGCGTTTTGTTATTTATTTATTCCCCCTCGGTTACCCCTCGTCCCCCTGCTGCTTTGACAGGATTTTGTGCCTTTAATGCTCATATTTAAAATGTGCAAAGCATAAGCAAAAAAACAACATTAGCATAAAACGCTTTTGAGCAAATTCTGCAAGCAGCGCTAAAAAGTATGCTACGAAAAGTTTTCAGTTTTGCGAATCTACGACTATTTGTATTGCGGTGGCATCCAAACTGCACGCGCTAATTAAAAGAAATAACAAAGACCGAAAAACACTATAGAAAATAAACAGCGACTAGAGAATGTGCTGCTTCGTAAAAAAAATACATATATATAGAAAAAAAAGTGAAGGAAATAATAATGGAATCGCGTATACGGCACGTGGCGCTAAAAACATGTGCGTGACGCGTAAATTGCTTTTAATTAATTTGCGTGGCCTTAAACCTTAAAACAAACCTTGACGACGACAATGACGACAAGAACAAGTACAACAAGAGCCCACAATATCTTGCAAGCAATTTGAAAAGAAAGCAATTAGATTTGTTCTCACCACGGCAACTAAAACAAGTGCTCGTAATTGCGGACAAAGTCAGACAATCTGTCAAAGTTCATTTAACTTCAATTCTGTGCAAGTTCATTTGGGAACTGAGTAACTAATTTTAATCGATTTTTTTAAAAAAAGTTTTAGGCAAATATTAAAAGTAAATTATTTGCAACCGGAGTTATTTATTCAAATATATTATGTAAAAATAATTATAAAACAACTATCATACAAAGTAAATTTAATGACCCTTAGAGTTATAAATTCAAATAAATAATAGCTTACTTGAGTTATTAATTAATATAAATTTTTTTAAGATAAATAAGTTTCAAGCAAATACTGTTAAAATAAAATTTAATGCTTACTTAAGGTATTTATTCAAAAAATTTATTTAAATGCAAATAAACAAAATAAATTTTTTTAAATAAGTTTAAAATAAATATCGAACGATAAGTTTAATGCTTACTTGAGTTATTAATTCCAGTAAATTATTTATAAATAATTTTAAAGCAAATATCGAAAAAAGTATAATAAATGCTTTTTTGAGTTACTGATTCAAATAAATTGTATGCTTACTTGAGTAATCAATTCAAATATGGTTTTTATAAATAAGTTTAAAACAAATATGGAAAAGTAAATTTAATGCTTGCTTGAGTTATAAATTCAAATAAATTATTTATAAAACTAATTTCGTACAAAGTAAATTTAATGCATACTTGAGTTATTATTTCAAATAAACTATTTTAAAATAAGTTTTAAACAAATATGGAAAAGTAAATGTAATGCTTACTTGAGTCTTAAATTCAAATAAATGTTGTATAAATAAGACTTAAACAAATATCGAAAGGCAAGTTTAATGCAAACTGCAAATAAGAGTCTTACATGCTCCGCATTTCAGCCATTTGCTAGGTCAAGTATAAATGCGTTGGTGGAGTCTCCATTTGGATTCACTTAGGACCACTTTATGTGAAAGCAGCCAAGCGTTATGGCCTCCGTAGCGACTCCAAGTGTGCCAACATTTCTCCACTCCCTTTCACTTTCCCCTTCACTTGTCCCATATGTATTCATCATCATCAGACTTGAACAATTATTTGCTGAAATTATGAAGCGGGCAAACGTAATTACGAGTGTCTAAGCCGCAAAAGGACAACAAAAGCCACGTGTGTCATTTGTATCAATTTTTGTTTTTTTCGGACAAATCAAAGCTAATGAGGGGTCGCTAGACCGGACCAGAAATAGCCACTCCGGTCACGTATTCTAATTTTATTTGCCCTACCCATTACTTGCTAGCCATTTCCGTGAAATTTATGGCCAGCTCGTAAGCGATGTTTTGCTTTTTAGTGCTCAAAATGCGGCACTTCAGGAGAGGATTATCAAAAATGCAGACAAGTGTCGCTGCTGCCTTCCTTTCGAGTCGAGCACTGCCCGGGGCCATTTGGCAACTGGCAACTGGCAACTGGCAACTGGGCTGAGTCGTTGATTAAAGCTACTGCATTATTTATGTGGGTCAGCGAAACGACCTTTAATTGGCTCGCAACTGCGCTGTAATTTTCTTTCCTTTCCTTTTCACCTGACTTTCACTCTAGTCCTTTCACCGACTATACTTAAAAGCGACTCGAAAGTTTTTACATTGTCAGAATTATTACGATGCGAAGGTATTTCTCTAAAATGAATATCCTCTTAATATGCCAATCAGCATTTAAGCAGTTCACTTTGAAGTCAAAGCGAATACTTTGTCAGTATAATAATATACATTTATTATAGTGGAAATTTCAATTTAAATTTTGAAGCAAACTTTTTTGAAAATATTCTGCATAATTAAGTGGAGCACACAGCACACGGCTTTATTGTTGTCGCATTCGTTGTTGTTGTGCTTAGTTGTAATGCAACAAATTTAAGGACATTGAACAATGGGAGGAGCCTGGCACTTTGCCAAGGTACGAGGTTCGAGCTTTGCCGTTGGCGACATTCGGGAAATTGAAAAGTTTTCACTAGAAAAACAGGCTAACAATGAATTTAACGGATACTTACAGCGCGAAAGAGATGCAGCTAGGAGTGAAAGAGAGACAAAGAGAGAGAGAGAGAGAGAGAGAGAGAGAGAGAGTGAGAAAAAGAGCGTGGAATTGTATTGCTCGCCGAACGTTTTACTCAATGAATCATGGACAACAGCTGATTTATATTTATGAGCAGTGGTTTCAACCACACACACACACACATGCACTCGGAAAATGCGTGTGCCATTGTCCTTGATTCGATTCAAGTACAAACGTCGAGTGTGTGTGCCAAGTGTCTCATTGTGCATTTGTGTTTCCGTCCATTTCTGTGGCCGCCACGAAGGTCGCCCGCTGTCAGAGGGGGGCGAGGGGGTAAATGTCTCTGGGTATCTGGTTCTGGTTGACTGGCCCACTTTGTGCTTTTCAGTCAACCAACTAGGTAAACAAAAGTCCGATTCTGACTCGGAGTGCGAGTGCCATTCGAAGTTCATGTCCGTGCACAGCAAAAAAGAAATTAAAAAATTTAACTCCACGTTTTTTAATTTGAACAATATGCGGATAAAAATAAAAGCTTAAAATAAAACAAGTGGGAAAGGCTATAGTAGAGCATCAGACCATAGGATACCCCTTACTTATTTAAATACTGTAGAACTTCCCTAACTCAAATCACCATTATCCAAAGAAAAGGCTCGAGTTATGAAGGTATTCGACTTATAGAGTTCTTTTTCTTAAGTTTATTAATTTTACTGCCACTCATTAAGCTCGAGCTAGAGAGAAATTAGAGTTACAGAAGTTCGAGTTAGGGAAGTTCAACTGTTATTCCAAATTTTTCATTGCATACTTTTAGGCGCGTACATGGCTTAAAAACTTAAATCAGCCATTACCACCTTTCTATTTGTCCGATCCTGTTACGGTTTAGTAAGATAATAGCTAATAATAGTAGTTTACGTTACTTAGCAAAGAAAATCCTAATTTCTAATATCTACAAACATTGCAGCGAATACAGTATACCCCTTTATTTTTTTAAGTAACGGGTATAAAAACTAAAATTCTTATAGAGCTCCAATAATCAAAATTTTTGCGGAGAATCAATTTAAAAATCGTACTCGAAGTTTTTTTCAGTGTATCTGTATTTGAGGCCATGCAGATAATTGACAACGAGCCACAGCTGAAAATCAATTGAGTTACTTTGCATGTTGTGTTCGTAATGTCGTGGCTATTTTTACATTTGCCACACCTGCTTTTTTTGTTGTTTATTATTAGATTTAAAACGTGCTGCAGAGGAACAATTATTAAATTGTGTGGCTTTAACTCAGTGCATAAATGTTTCATTTAGTAATGTGAAAATATATCGAAATATGGACAACTCAAGTACTTTAACTCGATATTTGTTTAACAATTAAACTACAAATTGATAACTCAAAATTCTAAATGTAACAGAGAGTCTAAAGACCAGCCCAGTACTGACATATCTTTGTTCTCAGTGTATTGGCTCTTTTGAAATTGTAATTGTATTCAACAAAGACTTTAAAGCGCTCCAAAAGTGAATGAAATGTGAAAATCCTCGAGTCGCAGCTACTTTTCTCCTGCAGCTGTTGTTGTTGTTGTGGTTTCTCTGTTTGCCTGTCGGCTTAAGTTAACCAGGAGTGCACACAACACAGCACAGCACAGCACAACACGTCAAACTGGCTCAGGTGAGTGCTTTGTTTTGTTTGCCACAGTAGGTGGCAACCAACAGCGGCAACAGCGACAGCTGCCAGAGCTGCCACAGATCCCGCAGGCGCATCATTTGTGCTCTTTACTGTTTGATTAACGTTTTAACGATTTGAGCAAACAATTGTGGCAATAACAGCATCTGCCCTCTTTGCTCCCTTCCTCCTCTCTTTGAGCTTACTTTGCCACAGCAAGCAATGTTGCATGCCACATGTTGCTACTCAATTCAATTGAAATAAAGCGTTGTGGACATTGTGTTGAACACTATGATTGCCATACACTTGATAAACATTTACTTGTAACGACATTGTAATTAAGTGCCTTACAAGTGTTTACTTCAATTTACACTTGTTGCTAAAAAAGTTTTCAAGTTACTTTATATTTTTATTAGGTCTATCAATATGTTAAAAAACTATTTGTAAATCTAAATTAGGGGACACTAGTTGACAAGCTTGTCAATTTTAGGCAGGGACCGCAAAAAGGAGTTATGAGTAACTGGATTAAGTATATTTTCAATTTTTATTCAAAAATTATAGAATAAAAGGTATTTTTCAATGTTTATTATACAAATTTAAAAAAAAAGTTATTTCTCAATTTTAAATTTAAAAATTCAAAATAAAAGTTATTTTTAAATTTTTATAATAAAAACTTAAAGTAGAGATTATTTTTAAATTAATCATTTAGCAATTGAAATCAAAAATTTTATTACAAAAATTCTTAAATTTTTATTACAACAATTTTCAAATTTTTATAATAAAAATTGAAAATAAAAATTGTTTTTCAATTTTTTTTTATAAAAATTGAAAATAAAAACAAGTGGGAAAGGCTATAGTCGAGCTCCCGACTATAGGATACCCGTTACTTACCTAAATAAATTTAACTTTTTTTTTTTTGCTTGCTTTTAGGCACTTTTATTGCTTAAAAGCTTTAATCAGCCAGTACCACCTTTCTGTTTGTCCGATCTTGTTGGGATTTAGTAGAATGATAGGTAAAAACAATAGCTAACGTTCACCGTTTAAAAAAACCTAATATCTTAAAAACTGTGCGTGTGGTGGATTTTCGCGATTTACGGAGGCGGAAAGGGGCGTGGCAAAATTTTGAAACAAACTTGACCTGCGTGGGGTTTATAGAAATCTGTGTGCAAAAAAGAAGAAGAAAAAAAGAAATCTGTTTGGTTGCTCTAGCTCTTATAGTCTCTGAGATCTAGGCGCTCACACGGACGGACAGACGGACGGACGGACGGACGGACGGACGGACGGACGGACGGACGGACAGACGGACAGACGGACATGGCTATATCGACTCGGCTGTTGATGCTGATCAAGAATATATATACTTTATAGGGTCGGAGATGCTTCCTTCTCCCTGTTACATACATTGCAACGAATACAATATCCCCTTTTACTTATTTTTATAAGTAACGGGTATAATTATTTTTCAATGCGTATTATAAAAAATGCAAAACAAAAATTAAATGCAAATGTCTTTTGAACCGGAAGGTTAAAAATTACTTTAATTTTAAAATATCTTTTATTTTCAATTAATAAAATAAAATTGAAAATAAGCGATAAATAAAAATATTTAAATGCATATTTTAATTTAATTATTATTATGTAATTTTTGTGTATTTTTTAATTTTTTGATGAATATCAACAAATAACTTTTATTTAATAATTTATATTTTAAAAATTATATTATTATAATATACACTATTGCTTAGAGTTGTCCACCGTTTACACTAGAGTTGACTAAGTTGCTATCAAAATTTTGATGAAATTGACCAGCTTATGAACTAGTGTAAACGCTCCCTTAGAGACCTGAAGAAGTCTTGGAGGGCTTAATTAACCTTTGATCGGATTTATTAGTAGGTTGCTTAAATCTATAAATTTAACCAATACATTTTATATGAAATTTTTAAATGATAGATTCTACTTGAAGAAGACTACTAAAATTAACTATGACTCTGATTGAGATATCTACAGAAACGAAAATTGTTCTCATTCAATAAATGTGTGGAAAGCGATAAATCGTTGAAATAAGCAATGATTAATTGATTCAATTCGACAGATTCTGACATCTGCTGCTTTTGTGTCATCAATAAAATTTAGAAATTCAGATAGACAGAGAGAAAGATACTTCTTTATTGTATACAATGTGCTATTACTCAAAAATTCAATTTACTGAATTTCTAGCACATTAAGAAAATAGATTAAGTTTTATTTAACATATACATAGTTTCAAACTTGACATTAATTTCTATGCATTTTACGTCAAATTCTCTTGTCATTAGTTTTTAAAAACCTTATTTATACATTGGAAAAACGGGCCTTAGAGAATAAGATAGTCTTTAGTCATGAGGTTAATTAATTTTTATAATTAAATACGTTAATTACGCAATTGCAATTTAAAATTCAGAAACACTGAAATCATAGTGTTAAATTTGCAAATCAACTTATTAACTTTCAAGCGAATGAAGTGAACTTGAATGGCAAAATGCGAATTTTCATAATTGATTTATGAGCGGTGTACAAGAACTTTGTCAGTAATTCAAGATGGCCAAAATGAGCAAGAGTAAGAGCAACAGGTGTTAGAAGGGGAGAGGGAGCATTTGGGGCTAGGTAACTCGATTATGTCACCAAGGTCGCATCCATGGCCAATCAAATCAATAGTGGCATCAGTTGTTGGCCTTGTTTACTTGCCAGTTTAAGCTGAAGGAAGTCGCTGGCCAGTGTGGACGGGTTATATCTATATCTATATATATGTATTGCATATGCACATCAAGTAAGTGTATCTAAGAGTATGAAGTATGTGTGTGTGTGTGTGTGTGTGTGTGTGTGTGTGTGTGAGTAAGTCGTGGCTGCACTTTGCCTTATTACCTACGCGTACTTTGCTATTTCTCGTCTGCCTTTGTTGACTTGTTTGCAAATTGGTTTTCTCAGCGCAGTGCTTGAGCCCATTTGCTGTCCCTCTCCCTCTCCATCTCTGCTCTCTCTCTCTCTCTCAGTCTCTTTCTGATGTCGCTGTCATTGCTGACATCCTTGTACTTATTGTTAATGTTGTTGTTATACCCATTATTTAAAAAATAAAAGGGAATAGTGTGTTCGTTGAAAGCAGCTACGACCCTTTAAAGAGCATATATTCTTGATTACCATCAACAGCCAAGTCGATTTAGCCATGTCTGTGGTTAACAACTATTATTAGCTATTATTCTACTAAATCTCAACAAAATCTGACAAATAGAAAGGTGGTTATGTCAGATTTAAGTCTTCAAGCCATGTGCCCAAAAGTATGCAATATTTTTTTTTTTTATATTTAAATAAGTAACGGGTATCCTATAGTATGGAACTTGACTATAGCCTCTCCCGCTTGTTAATGTTGTTGTTGTTGTTGCTGTTGTTGTTGTTGTTGTTGTTGTTGGCTGTGTCGCGTTCATTTTAAATTACTTCTTTGCGTAAATTAAACAAGCGACAGTGAAAGGCGTCACTCCAGTGCACACAGCTCCCATTCCAATACAAAACATAGATGTTCTCAGTATATACAAGTATTTTTCATCTTTTCTTTGTAGCGCTAAAAAATTTGATTATGGTTTTTGTCGAAGGCGGCTAATTTCATTTTGCCAGACCTCGATCTAATGCTGAGTGATGTGGCAGCTTCCCCGCGAACTCCGCACCCGTCGCTGTCTAATTTCATTAAGGGTCCAAAAAAATATTTAACAGATTTTTGCAAGTATTTATCAATGGTTTGAGTCGCGAAAATGGAAGCTCAACTCAATTTTAAAACACGCGCCGCATTGTTTAACTTTAACCTTTTTTATGAGTTTCGCTTTTGCTGATTTTTTGCCTCCTTTTTGGATGTGTGTCTACAGTACACACACATATACACACACAGTTGTGTATATTTGTGTAAGCTTCTTAATTAGACGCTGCTTTTCAGGCTTCCTTTGCTCTCTTCTCCTGCACTGTAAACAAATTCCTCTAATGAGCCTTCACTTGAATCTGCCTTTGGATCTTCTATACTGTCGGAATCTAATCAGGGTTCAATAAACGGCGCATCAGGACCTCTTCGCCAAGCTGGCTGAAAATGCAAATAAACAGCTTAAAATTTAATTTAGGCGTTAGCTCGGCAAATAAAAACCGGGTCAACATCGAGGAGGAGGCGTTTTTGTTGTTGTTGTGTATTTAGGAGCGCGCTTGGCCGGCCATTTATGGCTTGGACTTGGACATTGTCCCCGAAATTCAATTCCGAGCATTTGGTTAACTTTGTTAAAAAAGTCAAAATTAAAATCAGGCAAAAAGTCAGGCAGTGTTGACCACAATGTGGCCTTTTGCAGACTTAGTTAACTTTGAATTGTGTATACGCCGCGTGTTGCCAACTTGTAAATGCAAAGAAAAACCCTAAAAAGTAAGCAATTTTTCCAAGTTATTTTCGCTGTTGTTGTTGTTGTTGTTGTGGCTCTTGAGTCAGACAAATTGCAGAACTCAAAGTAAAGTTGATGAGTTCGCTGTAAATTTGGCTGAAGAGTGATTTAATTTTGGAAGGAAAACTGCGACACGTTTATTTTAAATGTTTTTTTTTTTTTGGTAATAAGACCTTTGAAATGCGTATAAAAAATCGATAATAGCATAAATAATGCATACATGGAGCTGCGTTGGCAATGCTCACTCACCCACAACCAAAAAAACAGAAAGGGAAAATGAAACAGAAACTGGAAAAAAGAAGAGTCGAAGAGACAATGGCCTAGGCTGACAAGGCCCAGGGGCCAACGAGAGGACAAAGGCAAACAGAAACAGTGGCACAGAGAGGCTCATAGACTCAGCTTACATATGCCTGACACAACACAAAAATGAAAGTTAAATCCTAAACAGAAAAAACTGTGTGTCTGTTTGTTGGGTGGACATTCTCGCCCTCTTCCTCTCGCTCTCTCTCTCTCTCGCTGCGTACGGCGCACAAAAGGATAGCTCAATGGCTTTTAAAGTTGCAAGATAAAGCAGCGACAGGACCTGGATGCGGCTGAGTGCAAAACAAACACAAGTTGTATGTAGTACAAAGAATACTCACACAAGATAAGCGAGGGCTGTCTCAACAATAACCGGCACTTGGCAGATGTCAAACAATTTACCAAAATTCTTAAATAATCATTTTAATAAGAACTCTTCTTATTTTCTTGTTACTTAAGTTGAGCTGAAGTTATGTTATATTTTACAACAGTTTTGTTTTAAGTCTAAACCCAAATCAAATACTCTGAGACAAGGATACAAAACTCTTGAAGACAACCAAGTCCCACTTAATGACATAAACACTGTCAGTGCCCAACTCCAAGTCCAAGTCTCGAGCGGAAATCATTTTAATGAGAACCTCAAATCGCCCATTAACGAGAATAAGCAGCTTCTCCCCACCACAATTCTCTCTCGCCCATTTTCCATTATTAATTTGCAGCTTTGCTGTTTGGTCGCATCCGAAGTTAAATGAAAAATCTACAAGGATATTTAGTGGCTAATAAAACACGAAAAGCGAACGGAAAGTGCAAAACTGTTTTAAATGCGATTTTGTAGACATATTTCCGAATTTTGGAGTTCGAATTTGGTTTTGTTTGTTCGCTTGATTGTGGATTAGTATCAAACATTTATGACAGCTAAGTGGAATTTTGTGTTCCTCTTGCTTGGCAAGTATTTTTGAGACTCAATTCTACTTGTGGAAATATTTTGTGGACCATAAATTGATGTATCAAAATTGAACAAAAACTCTTGAATGATATGGAAATGAGTTAGAGATAATTTATAGAAAAGTATTGATGAAATCAGCTGAGTTAACATTAGGCGAAACTTTAAACTTTTAACACATGTACATATTTACTTTTAATTCAATTCAATTAACTTGTTTTATTAAAAATTCAATCGTTGCAATTCGCTGAGATTTTCCGCTAAATATTCAGCATCATTATGCTGGCAATGAATCTGATAAGCTTACGGCTAAATCCAAGGCAGGCAGAAATAAAGAGAATGAGGTAGACAGACAGACAGACAGACCGAAAGATACACACACAGCGACAGCTGTAAGAATGGCAAACAGAAATGCCTACAGGCATTTATTCTATTTATCATTTATCCAGCCATTTATCGAAAGACATTTGAGACTCAGCAGGCAGTCGAGAGGGAGGGAGAAAGGGGAGACAATTCTGGGACTATAAAATACCGCTAGAATGAATAATGTCATTTACATTGAAGACATTTATAATATGCGCAAATATTTGCCAGATTTAAGCCGCGGCATTAGACGAGCATTAACTGAATTAAATATATATATATATTCACATGTTTTATTGCATTCCTTATTATCGGTTGACAGTCACAAAATAGTATTTAATGATGGTCGAAAGTTGTCGAAAAATAACAAAACTTTTTCAAGTTATCATCGGCATTATCTGAACATGTAGTAAATATCTATTGACATCTTTTATTCCATTCTATATGTGTATATTATCATTATCGGTTAACGATGCATGTGGCAGTCACAAAACTATTTAATGATGGTCTAAAGTTTTTCACAAAATAAAAACATTGACAGACAGACAGATGGAAACTAACTAAACCGTCGTAATACAAGCAACTCACAGATACAAAACTTGTTCAAGCGTAGCTCAAAAAGTTTCAATTTGTCCAAACCACGTTGCCTGTGTGTGTGTGTGTGTATGTGGGTGTGCTCATGTGTGTGTCTGGGGGTGTGGGTGTGTGGGTGGGCATTTGTATATTTTGTTGGCCGTGTAGTTTCACAATTTATGCAGAAAGTTTGCATACCTCGGGTGAGACTTTTCATGAATGCCAAATAGCTGGCGCATGTAATATTCGGCTTTTGCTAAATTTGATTCGAATAGCAAGACAAATAATGCTAGTTATTAAAACTACGTCAAAATAACCCCTTTTGAGTGGCATGCTTATAAAATCGATTTAAAAACACACAATATCCAAATGGAAATGTCGGTGTAAGGGCAAACGTCAGTGGAATTCGGTTGGTCAGTGGAAGAGTCGAGCCGGAAGCTGCTGAGAGTCGAGTGTCAGTTGCCATCAGGGCCTGGCAGCCAACGGCCAACGGCCAATAGCCAAGAACCAATCTAAAAGACAGGCCCAGTGTGCCTGCACAGTGGTCTGCTTAAAGTAAACATTGCAGCAATAATAAGTTTCAAAGTTTATGCAAAATATACTTAACCAAATTAAAACTTTCTAGAAAATTTTATTGATTACGGTGGGTCCATTTTTTTCGCTACCAAACGGTTGTCAAAATCGTAATCTACGAGGAATTCTAAGAAGTTTTGCCCAAGAAAGCATGGGTCTAAAATCAATTTCGAGCTTCCGATTTTTATCGAGAAACTTTGAGTATTATTTTGTCATTTTAAACACGCTTAGATACCTAAGCGAGTGCATAAAAATTATTATGATACCCTTAAGATTTTTTCAGGGAAATTAAAAGTTTTTAAAAATGTAGATATATTGTAAAAAAAATAAATTTTATTTTTTTAATTTTTTTACATTTTAAAGAAAAATTTTGCATTTGATCGTTTATTTACGCCAATTTTAGTGATAAGTCCACTATTATTTTTCTTTCAAAAAATGCTTTGAAGTATTGAAAATATATTGTTCAAGTTTCAACCCGATATCTAGTTCAAAAGTTATAGATTTTTGCCCCCAACATCGGCGAAACGAACCTCTCGCTGGTACAAAATACATATGTACAAATTTTGTACCATTCAATATGTATTTTGCATGTATTTTGTACCAGCGCGCGGTTCGTGCATTTTTTTAGTCCATCTAAATTGACTCACTCTAATATTGATAATACATATTAAATCTTAATGGGGAGAGTTATAAAAAATACTGGCTGATTTGAAATAAATTTTTTTTTAAATGATATAACAATAAATTTGAAAAGGTATTTACGTTGACAGGGCTGTTTATTTGAGGGTTAAGCTTCTTTTTTAGATATTTGCCAGAATTTGTGAAAAAAAATTAAAAAACAGATTTTTATTGACTGTATAGTATCTTTGCATGTAATTTAATTACTTCTTACTTTAATTTCAAACACAATTTGCATTTGTTTTAATAGCTTTTTTTTTAAATTAAAATTTTGATCAATAGCAGTTATTTATAGCTGCATCTTTTCACTGCAAGTTTGGCTTATCCCAGACCAGTGTGTGTGCACGAGTATTTCCATGGACCTTGTGTTCGCCAGAGGCCAGAGGATAGAGGCCAAGTCAAGGCGCGACTCGACAATGTCACAGCCGTTCATTGGCAGCATATTAAAAATGTCCGACCACTAACGTTTTGAGTTTATTAAATGTACACTCAAACTCCAGCCCAATTTACGTAACCAGTTAATTGAATGGTCTCTTTTTTGATGGGCAACTCAAGAGCAAGTGGAGGCAACAGCGTAAAATGTAAGAAGGTAAGAAAGTTTTATTGTTTTATTGTTTGCTTACTTGATGAACGCGTGCTGTGGAGACAACGGAGTCACTGTAGCTGTATCTTAAGCTGGAGCTGGAGATGGAGGCCAAAAGTCTCGACGTTCTCCTCATTGTCGCTGCTGACTTGCGTTTGGTTGTGAGATGTGATGTGACGGGGGCGTTGTGGGCGGGGCTGTTGCTTGTGGCGTTTACAACACGAAACGAAACTTTTTTGTTTGTCTGTTGCTTTTATCGTTGTTCCTGTTGTTGTAGTTGTTGTTATTGTTGTTATTAGTGTTGTTATCAGCGAAAAGTTCCAACACGCGCTTTCCCAAAATTTTGTGACTTTTTTTTGGTTGTTTTTAACGATTTGGATATCAGCGAGCATAGAATTTAATTTGTCCTTATGCGGCAGTCTGTGCTATTTTTATTACCAGCCGCAAGTAAAAAAATCGAAATCGATTTGTAAGTAGGGAATTTCTTTTTGATTCTCACAACTGGCCGCCTTTTCAGGCCGCAACTTGGCGCACGTTTTGGCCAGCTAGCGAATGTAAACACGTACAAGACGCCAAGCGAACACAAATACACACACAGATACAGATACAAATGCACAGACACAGTCACAGATACAAGTGTGGAAGTAGAAGTAGAAGTAGAAGTAGAAGTACACGGACACGGACACGGACACGATTCACGTTGTGTTTTTTGTATCGGTTTTTGTTTAACAAAAATCCTCGAAATCGAAACACGCACGCACAGTCCTGTCCGATAAATATACGGCCAATGTCCTGACACAGTCCTGTGCTGTCCTGTCGCCTGAACTGCTTGCTGGAGTGGCACTTGAGTCAGACATCAGCGTCAGCGTCAGCGTCAACGCCGGCAACTGTCGGTGACACTTTAGAGTCCGTTTTGCAACACATGTGTGACAAGTGGTCACAGGTTTCAATTGTTGTTGCTGCTGCCACAGTTGTCACAGTTGCTGATGATGTTATTGTTTTTGTATCGCAACAATTGCCAGATGATAATGATAATAGACTGTCGGACTCTCTGACACTTATGGAGTCTGCTTGCTCTGCAAACTGGACAGCAACTGAACTCAACTGAATTGGGCAACGTGCCAAGTCCTTTGCCGGCCAACAAAACACAATTTGCGGCGAATTCGGCGGCGAAGAGAGCGCGTCTGCGCACTCCAAAATTGGCGCGCTAGGCGAATTTGAATTAAACGCAGCGTTGCATGCGAGTGTAGTATTTTTAAGCAGAAAATGTGTCTGTAATAATATTCATTCAAAACTGCACTGCTTAATAGCCGATTAACCGATCGCACGCACTGCTTTCTGTCACGGAACTCACATGAAGAGCTTCCTTTTAAATGTACATTTTAATTTGATCTAAGCTATGTTTTTAAATTTGACATTAATTTGAGAAAATTTAATTTTTTTAAATATAAGATTATGCCAATTTAATTCAAAATACTCTGCAATTCATCTTATATTATTGAATAAGTTTACCAACGCTTTAATTTAACACGTCTCTCAATGTGGACTGCATTTATGGTATATACACATTTTTTTATTTTTATTTTAGATATATTTTGAATAATTGATTTTAGTTGTTGATTTAAAAATATTAAAAATAATAATTTTATAAATATATAAATACTTTTTTAACTATTTTTACGTTTATTGCTACTACTTTTACTACTAAATAAAATGTAGCTACTACGTCCGGAGCAACTCTGTGACTCCGACAAGCTGAATTGTGGCGCCAACAGCATCCCTTGAGAATCTCCGAGCAGCCCACGAACATTCGAAAGTCCCGCATAATAAAGACGCCAAGTGCTGCCCAAGGCAACTAACTCAGTACTCAGCTCACACTGACACTTGTATTCACACTCACACACTCAAACACAGTCCGTGCCACCTCCTCTGCATGCAGGGCGTCAATATTTGCATTTGTAATAACAATATTTTGATGGCATGCCCAAAATGCGTGCGTAAATCTAAAAGAGATTTGTTATTACTCGAGCTCCAGCTCGTGTTCGTTTTTAAGTCGCGCATTGCAGACGCAAATATGTATCAAGAGGAGCTCGAGGGAGGAAGAACAGCAACAACATTAGCAACAACAGCAACAACAGCAACAACAGCAACAACAACTACAACTACAATATTTGAGCATCAAGTCAGGCTGGCAACACACCGTCGGAGTCATGTCTGTCTTATGCCTGAGTTGCCCTAGGGTCTCTCCTTCCCTCAGTTCATGTGCAAGTTATTAAAATTTCATAAAAAGTAACGACACTGAATTTGATTTCTCGATTGTCGAGCTCTTCTTCTGTGTCTCTGACAGTTCCGAGTGTGACTAACTCGCAAAATTGAAAATCTGCTGGTCTATTTGACGTGTCTTGTGCATTTAAATATTAATTCAGCATGAGCACAACAACAAAAGAAACAAAGAAAAAACAATAAACAAGTCAGCTTGCAATGAAGCGGAGCGTGATCGAATTTATGATATGCTGTACATATGTAGCTCTATTAATTCACACCACAAGTTTTGAGTTCGCAAAATAAAATTACAACATGCATTATTTGCATTGCGATTCAGACAACGAATTTGCTGCTCTTCCGCACTCAACATTTATTTTATTCTAATTATTGTGTTTATTAGCTGATCGTATCCGTTCAGGAGCACTGCTTGCTGAACATTGCATACACGTTGCAAGCAGTGCGCTTGAGATGCTTCGGATTCGTAGCAGCTCTGCTCTGCTTATAAGCGGATAACAATTATTATCCGATCTTATCCGCTTATCGACTTGAAATTACAAGAGAACTGCTTTCTGCTACAATCCCAGTTTACGATCCGTTTTCGGGCCACTTTATGGCTGGACAACGGATGTTAAGCGAAATTTCCATTGTCGCTCGTTGTTTGGTCCACATTTAATCTTAAAAATGTACATATAAAAATTAAAAAATACTGTGTTATTCAATACACATATATTTTAAAAAATTTGTCTATTTTTCATTCATTATGATGCTTAAAATATAAACATTTTTTTGAAACAAAATCAAGTATAACAAAATATTTGAGTCGTAAATCTTGCAATTTTTGTAGTATTTGAATTTAAACCTGCTGCTGCAAACGCTGAACGCCTCGACTATTGTCACCTTTTAGTCTTTAGTATAAAAATACACTTTCTAGGAATTTTTATGGCTACAGGGTATAAAAGTCAGAAATGCTGAAACATTTGAAATGGCGCTCAGTTTTTGACACCAACGTGTCGTTGTCATTGTCACTTGACATGGCCAAATTGGCGCATCTTATGAGCGATGGGCGTTGATTGGCTGCTCGACATTATGGATCACCAGTGTGGGCGGTGCACCACAGCAACACCTACGAGCAGCTACTGTTACCGAGCACCTAGAGAGGCCTTGAGGCTACTTCGACTTCGCCAGAATGTCAAGTGGCAGAAGTCGAGCGTGCAATGATTTCATTTTGACTTTGATGAATGAACTTTGATTTTGAGTTATATTTATTATGCGCATATTTATGTGGGAATAAAATATGCTGCACAGTGGCTTGAAAATAGTCCAAAAACCAATGAAAGAAATTAAAAATATATATATAAAATTTCAACCACGTCTGATATTGACAGCATTCTAGTCAGACTTTGAATAACTTTTGTGTTAGGATTAAGTCTATATGCTTTTGGACCCACTGTGCAGCGTTGCGCATTCTAAAAAGTTGTACAAGCTAAAATTATTATTAAATTGATGGATGTACATACAATATAAAAAGTTTTCTATGGCCGATGCTCAAAATTAATATAATTTCTTGGCATACACACAGAATTATTTCACGCGCCCTGCTGCTTGCCAGGGTAAGCCAATGGAAAGGGGGCGGCGTGAGGCGAGGCGTGGCTGCTTTCACACATATTCGGTGAGGAAATATTCAAGCTGAAATATTTTAGCTACACAATTTTGTCGGCATTTTCAATAAAGAAAGAAGCACGCAGAGATACAGAAATACATATCCCTGTGGACGGCAGTCCACGCTGGTGACGAAAGAAGGGCGGAGAATGGAAATTTAGTTTCGACTGTCCGATCGAGAGGTAAATAACATTTAACTAACAAAAGTGCATATTATTTAGACTAATCGATTCATAATATTATATTTCGTTCGTCACAAAATTGCATATGCAGAAATACATATCAATGTGGACGGCAGTCCACGCTGGTGACGATTAAAATTGCTTATCGTTCGTCACAAAACTGGATATACAGAAATACATATCACTGTGGACGGCAGTCCACGCTGGTGACGATTAAAATTGTGTATCGTTCGTCACATAATTGAATATCACAAATTTTAAGGCATGGAAATGTTATCGTCACTAGCTGTTTACCTCGTGCTTTTTTAAGAAGTAAGCACTTACAAGTAATCGGCTGGACTGCAAAATGAGTTTATAAAATGCCAAAAAGTTTGCTCTGCTGGCACTTGGGCTGTGAGGAGACGGAGGCGGTGGTAAAAATTCTGGGGAGGGGTCTTTTGGGTGCCATGTCTCTCACCTGTTTAGGAAATTCGAGTAGATTTCATTAATAAGGCCCTATCAAATTGCAGCAAACTTCAGACTCCGACTTTAAAAGTATTTAAACTGTTTGCCTGTGCTGCATTGCGCATACGACACGTTGACTGTTATTTGGCTCGAAACTTTGGCCCATTGGTGACGAAGACAGCAACGACAGCAATAATATGACAAATTACTTTGGCAATGAGAGGAGTCGACACGTGTAGAGAGAGAGAGAGAGAGACAGGTTGATATCATTGCCATGACGCCGCTTAAATTATGTGCCAAATAAAAATCACTCATACGCCGTGTGCCGACGTTTCCTTTGTTACACGGAGTCGGGTGTGTTGACAAGAGCATTTTGTAATTTATCAGCTAAGCACTGGCAGTTATTTAGAAGTTTACAACTGTCGCCGGCAGTAATCAGCTTTACTTTTGTGCTGATAATGTTCTGTTAATGTAATTTGACTTGAGTTGGGAGATAATTTGCAGTGGTTTATTTTCCTTGGAGTTGCGGCGATAAGTATCACTTTTCCCCCAGGAAAAAGGACAAGAATAAGAACACTTTTTGGAATTTTGTTTTGCATATATGTTTTAAATTTGTCCAATTTTATTTAAACATTTTGTTTAAGCTATAATAATATGTCACATACAGCTTAAGAATCATTTTTTGTTGCCTTCTAACTGAGGCTAAATTTGCTTTTCGGTTTCAGTGGCTTAATCATAATGCACAAACATAACGCAAAAACATTAGCAGAAAAATAAATAACACTCACATTTAATATACTTATATTCAATATACATACATACATATACATACTATAAACATCGTTAGACATACGTATAAATTAGTTTAGCATTTGATTTGTTTATAAAAATATAACAAGTTCTTTGGAGTTTTCATTATTTTGCATTTGATTTGATTTGATTTATTATTAAGGAAAATCATACAATTATTATACATAATGCATTTACATATTGATGGCTATGAGTACATTTAACAAAGTACATAAGGAGCTGTGGCTCTTTGTTTATATTTATATTTGCATTGCATTTTTGTGGGTTCTTCCTTTACTTCCGGCTCTTTTCAACTTGCTTTGTTGGGGACTAGTATCGAAGTAAACAACAGAATCCTTGTGGCTTGTGAATAATTTACAAGTATAATTTATATTCGCATTTCATATTATTTGCTAACAATAAGAAGCTTCTTTTCTTTGTTCAATTTAGAAGTTTTCGCAAATAATAATGTGTTTTAAATGCCAAATACAATGGCGCAATGTTGCTTGACTTTTCTGAATTTAAGTAACAAAAGAGAGGCAATAGTTGTGCAACGTTCATATTCAAAGTGTTGAGGAATTCACAGTCCAATGTTGAGTTTGGGCCGCAATTGCTGGAATCAAGTTGCTGACTTTGTGAGCAGTACACAAGCCTTCCTCTTACGGGCCACACAGTCAACTTAATTCCAGGAACTGCAACGCAATTGCCTTGACTGATATTTCAACACACACACACACACACTTGAGTTTCACACTAAACACTTTTCACGGATACTAAATTTAGTTACACACTTGCGCTCTGTTTATTGCTGATATCCATATCCATATCAATGCAACTTGATTAGCTTTTAGTTTAACTCTAAATTTCACTAGATTAGTTTTGATTTTGACTGCCACTTTTTATGTATTTCTATTTGTTCATTAACTATGAAATGTTCTATGATTCATATTCATATATTTTGAGCATTCTTATTGCATGCGATTGTCCTTCAATTAGCAACATTTGCCGAGTTTCAACTACAATTATCTAGGTATATATGCTTAATATTTTTTTGTTTTTTGGGTTAAGTTTCATCAATTTTAATTGCATATTTATGTGCCATCTATAAATGTACTTCTATGATTTGTTCAATTACATTTAATAACGAGTATTGCCAAACTCCTTAGTTTTATTTCGTTTGTTGTTTAGTTAATTGGCACAGTTTAAGTTTTAAGTTTTCAATTTTAGGCATAATTTTGTTGTTTTTGGTTGTGCTATGTTTTGTCAAGTTTTGCTTAAATACACGCTTAGCTCAATTTTTTGATTGCCCTGTGAATGATGCAGATAACTCTGAAGAGGATTTGACTTTTGAGTTTAGCTAGGCATAGAAAATGTTTGTTTACAACCTGAGCTTATTTTAATTTACTTGTAGAATTTATACAAAAACATTAGCTATATACAAGTCAATATACAATACTAAAATAAATAAGAAATATAAATTTATGCATGCAGTGTATTCTCTTTTTTAATTGTTTTATTTTTTTCTTCGTTTGATGTGCTCTTTTCAGCTGTAAATTAAAGCTCTGACAGTGTAAATAGACATAATAAATTAACGAGTACGAGTATAGAGTGCACTGTGTACACTGATGGCCAAAATAAACAGCACGCTTTGTCGACTGTGGACTTAAATAGTATGTACAATGTGCAAATCAATTTACAATACAGTTAAATAAAATGTATTAATGGAAAATTGTAATTGCATTTATTCGATTGACGCAACTTTGTGAATTGGCATTGTGATGTTTGTCAACTCTGGCGCTTCCTACACATGACTGGAGGCCGTGGCTGTAGCTGCGTTGTTGTTCTTGTGCCATTTGTTGATGTACTCCATGGGTATTTCGATCTGTATCTCCTGCACATCCTCGGCAGACAGATTGCCCATGCTAGGCTTGCCACCGCTTCCGGTTCCAGCTGCAGTTCCGGCTCCAAGTCGGATTGCGGCATCGGCGCCGCCTGCTGCCAGTCTCTGCTGCTGCTGAGCTATGGGCGTCAGCAGCGCCTCGTCCCTGTATTATAAGTTCTCCGGCAGCTGCGACTGCCGGCGGTGCGAGGGAGTTGTCGAGTTCAAGTAGCTCTCCGAGTAGACGCTCTTGGCCCGCTGGTCGTAGCGCAGACTCGACCGACGGATGTCGATGTCCAGGGGCATGTGACGGTCCTTCCACCAGTTGCAGAACAAGCACAGCAACGTGTTGCGGAACGCTTCTCGGAAATCGCGATTGAAGTACGCATAGATTAGCGGGTTAAGTGTGGAGTTGAAGTAACCAATCCAGAAGAGTATGGAGACCACAATATCTGGCACCTGACACGGCCCGCAGGTCATGGAGAGCGTGTACCTGGGGAAGACACAAAGCACAATATATAAGCCCAGTATATGCATACATTTCAAGTGCTTAAAGCCCTTTATGATACATTACAAACCACACGGACGCGAACCCAAAAAGAGCTGCGTACCGTGCGGCGTATGAGTAATATTTAATTATGCATGCGCGTCATTAAATAAATTATACCGAAATCCCATGCCGGCGGGTGTCTGAACACCGAACACTGAAAACGGCACTGAGAAAAAATATCAAACTGGCATATTTCAGTAAAAATATATAATCATTTTATAATACAGACTAACTTCCCTAACTCGAATCTTTATTATCCAAAGAAAATGTTCAAGTTATGGAGATATTCGACTTATTCGGGGGTGCCACAGAAATCGCTTTCGCTTAAATTTCACTTAAATTTCATACAAATTGAAGAGAAATTCAAGCGAAAGCGATTTCTGTGGCACCCTTGATTGAGTTTATTAGTTTCAATGCCACTTATTTCGCACGAGTTAGAGAGAAATTTGAATTATAGAAGTGCGAGTTATGAAAGTTCAACTGTTTATAATTTTATGTCCGCTTTTCGCAATTCGAAAATTTTAAAATAAGATTTTTCTTGCTGATTTTTAGTAGGTTTTGGGTTTTAATTCAAATCAACAAGAGATTGAAGCATTCTAGTTTAATTACATAAAAATCTTATGCTTATACCAAATCTTATAGTATAAAATATTTCCATATTTAAATTAACTTCAATATTTTGTACAATATTTATAATTAAATCAAGACAATATTTAAAATTGTAAGCCAAAATTAAAATTGAATAAATTAAGTTATGTAAATTAGTACAAAATCTTCTTTTCTTATAAGTTGTGAATTTTATTTTAAAATCTTTTTATGCTAGTTAAACAATAAGCGTTGACTTGTAGCACTAGGAATCAAAATATATAAATAAATATAAAATATAGTAAGCTAAGTTTATTCCAAGTCGGACTATATTATTATTTAAGTCTCAGATCGTTTTATGCTAAATTCAAACTTAAGAGTTTAATTTTGTTCTCATAAAATCAAGTTCGGACATCTAATATTATTTTGTGATGGCATACTTTTTGTGTGAGTGTGTTCACCCCGGACCTTGAGCACTTACCAGAGGAAGAATGGCAGCCAGCAGAGTATGAAGGTGCCCATGATGATGCCCAGAGTGCGAGCGGCCTTGTGCTCCCGCTTCATTTTGATTAAATGTTTGTCCTTTGTCGGGGTGTGCTCCTGATCGACCTCGTGCAGTGTCAAAGTTTTCGACGAGCCCGAGCCACTCAGCGCCTCGCCTGGGACGAGAAGATGCAAAGATGACATGATAAGTGTGACGACATCAGTCTCTATGCCAGGAGCCTGAACTCTCTCTCTCTCCCTCTCTCTCTTACCTGATGGCTGCATCGATGGTCGGTGCATCAACATGGCATTTCCGTGGCGCATCATCAGCTGCTTCTCCTGCCGATTGGCCTCGCGGAAAATGGCCAGGTAGGTGAAAATCATGATGGTGCAGGGTATCCAAAACGATATCGAGCTCGATATAACCGCGTAGTATTTGTTCACCACAAACGTGCACATCTCGGGATTCATCCTGATGTAAATCTCATGCTCGTCAGTTGTATACCAGCCCATGAAAATGGGCAGAAAGGAGAGAAAAGCCGGCGGTATCCAGATGTTAACCAGCATAATGCCGACCACACGTTTTGTCATACAAATCGGATACTTTAGTGGCTTAACAATCGCATAGTATCTGCAACAATAAGTGAAATATAAACACAGGCCGCCGTTTTATTGCCATTTCAAGTGTCTCTGCAGAAGCGAAATGAGAAATGTCTCTCAGATTATTTACCTATCCACAGATATGCAGCATAAATGCAAAATGCTCGCTGTTGAAAAGTACACATCGAAACTGTTCCACATGTCGCACAAAAACGGACTGAAGTTCCAGCTGCAAAGAGTAGATAAATACTTGCATTAATATGAGATCTCAATAGCACAGTTTCCTAAGCAACAAATGTGCTATCAAGATAAATATGGGCTAATCCGAAAATTTTTAACACCTAACGACAACTAAAAGTTGTCAAAAATCTGCATTTTTTTTAATAATAGTTGTTTCTGGTTATAACAGAATCCTTTTTAGGCATTAAATTACAAAATCGTGGTTTGGTTGTTCATGGCCGAGCCTAATCAATTAATTTATCTTTTTGCCTCTTAATTTTAATAATTCTTATAAAAAAAAGGGTATTTTCAATGACCAAAAAAGTGGGCAAAACTGTCGTCTGAGTGTTTAGCGCTTAGCTCATCTTATACATTGTTTAATTTTCTTTTATTTAAGATAAAAACTGTATTGAAAAGATTTTTAATATATGTATATTAATAATTTGAAAAAAAGTGTGTATGTAAAAAGTTTAACGTCCGCAACAGACAAATCTAAGATTTTTAATTAACGAGACTACTTATCTTTATTTTTTATGCTGGATTGATATGGTCATATTTTCGACTTATTTCTTTGTATTTGAATATTTTTTGTTTATTATGCTAAATTCGCTAATATATGTGCAAATGCAATTTAACCTCAAATCGACTTCCGTTCTTTGTAACGACCGCAACGGAACTTTCAGCAAGCCTAATTTTTTTTCAAAAACAGTAAGGCTTTTATCTTAAAGTTGGTTCAAGAGTACTTCCAATGAAATGCATTTTCCATAAAATTTCATTAAAATTCACCAATCTGAGCTCGAGCTGTGTCAGTTTAAACATGAAATTTTGCGTGCAAATGTGACGTCCGCAGCTCAGGAGGAGTTCATATGTACTTTAATCAGTTGTATTCAACACACTTCTAGAGCTTTTGAAGAGAATTGCTTTGGAAAGCAACCCTTTAAAATTTCAGTGTTGAATGTCAGCGGTTTAAGTTTATCGAACATATTTTTTAAGTCACAAAAATCGACTGACACAAACTTATTTTCAATTTCAACAAAACTATTTAAATTTTGTCAAATCACTTAAATTTCGTTTTTTTCGATACTGACAGCACAGTTTTCCAAACAATTGCCCATCCCAAAAGTATGCTAAGCTTTTGATGTTACAGCTTTATTTTACAAGAGCGTGGAGTGTGGCAAGTCCGTGTGGCAACTGGCTGTGTTATCAGTGCCCCTGATTTATGTGTTTATCGATTACATCTTACTTATTGTAGTTTCGGCTGCCAGGTGACATTGCCCGCGAACTGGCGCATTTGGGGCAGCTTTAATGCACTGCCAGACACGAAAATCTACACTTTGTTACACTCCACAGTCTGGCTGAGTCTGCTGAGTGCGGCAGTCCCGTTGTTGCCACAGGCGGTGGCACGGGTTGCATGAAAAACTCATTAAAACTCGCGTTGTGTTGTCTCTTCTGGTCGTCGTCCCCGTCCCCGTCCCCGCCATCTAACCACCCTCCCCCCTCGGACCATTTAAACCGAAATTGTCGACCATCTCGCCAGCTGGACCCCGTTTTGCCTGCGGGGCAGAAAATTTATTATCGCCACCCAGTTTGGCATCAGTTTCTAAAACTTTTTGACTACGAGACTACGATTCAGAAACAGTGTGCGAACGCCTACAGTAGCAGCAAGAAATTGCTGGCCTGACAATTGTGCACAGAAAAAAAAGTTTATGAAATTTCTAATTTTTCATTTAATTTTAAATTTAAATAAAATTATCCTTTGAGTTTAAATTCAAATATAATTTATATTAATTCAATAGCATTTTATGTTACTTTATTTTATTTTATATTGAATAATTAGAAAAAAGATAAATAAATAAGCAATTAAATAAATAAATAAATAAATACACTAGCCAGAAAAACTATGCGCACACCCTTTTTGTTGCTTAAACAGCTATTGTAAGTCAAGTCTGTATAGTAAAAAGAGTTAATAGTTTTTGGAAATTTTGTTTAAATTTCGTTTGAATTATGAAAAAATTTCCTTAAGTACCCATTTCCATTAAGTACCCATTGACAATTTTGAATTCTTGTAAAGGTTTTGAATCATTTTTCATCAAGCAAATTCTTGAAACAATTCTAAGAGTAAATGCAAAAAAAAATTTTCAAAAATCTCTTCGTTAGTTTTTTTTTTGATTTTTTGAAAATCCTAAAAACTACTATTTTAACCCCTTTTCCTTATTTTCACACAAAAAGTGGCTTTTCAGCAATTTTAAACAAATAATTTTTAGAATAATTTTTTCAGTGTAACAGCCAGAATTTTGTGGCTGTAGGCGTATTTGGCTTTTATGCAAGCGCTTTTTGTTAGTTCGCCTGTTCGGCTCTGTCCTGTTTTTCGGCGACGACGACGACGACGACGTGGCCCAGTGTCAATTATGCAACCAGCGACGACTCTCTGAAGGTGGAATTGCTAATGAATGCCAAGTGGGCGGATGGGGGGCGAAGGGGGCGTGGCAGCGAGCGCTCTACGGTTGGCCATTGCCAATTTATATGCAACTCTCGTGGCCAAGTGGTTGACTGAAGTTTTCGGCCTGGCTGCAAGTGTGCACATTATGCGCTGCTGTTGATGACATGGCAAACACTTGTCTTAACACTGGTCTTAAACCCGAATTCGCTTTGGGCTTTAAGCCAGACCTTAAAGCAGCGCCCATGCATAATTAACTGAACCGCATATCAGCACTTGGCAACACACATATCGCATTACACACACACAGACAGACAGACAGATGGACAGATGTGTGAAGGATGTGACCATGTCACACTCTGACGGTTTTTGTACCCCAGAATAGCATTGCCAGATTGTAAGTGTGCATGTGTGCGTGTGTGTGTGTGTGCTCATTCTCCATAAGTATGCACACACTTTTAAATTCGCATCCTTACAACAATGCAACAACTTTTGCCAAGTCTCTGTTTGATATGTTAACATTACATGTTTGCTTAGACTTTCTGACGACATCTCATTTTGAAAGTATTTAATAAGTTTTTTGGGAAAAATCTAGAATAATTACTTAGACTTTTACTTGATTAAAAATTTATATCATAAGTGTTGATGAATTTAATAAAAGTCGTAATTAGCCATTATTTGTAATTAACATATTTTTTTGAAGTGCTCAAAAGTTTAATGGCTATTTGCAGAAATACCAAACAATAAACAAACAACTAACGATAATAAACAAACAAGTTGAAATATTTTAAACACAAAATGCGCTTGTTTTTATAATAAATTTTGTTGAAATTTTGATTAATAAAAGTTATTTTCAGTGCCTGGAATTTAATATTAAATGCGGTATTAGAAAGTAAATATAGTTAGAGGGCGTGAGATATACCGTGGTGTATATTTTTTTAATGTAGTAATTGAAAATAAACGAAATTTAAATTAATTTAAACTTTAAGTTATAGACTGCAAGGCAATTAAATTGAGTCTGTGGCATGCAAATATTTTAATACGATAGGATTCATTTAATCTGTCTAAACTGCGTGAAAATCCCAAAAAAAAAAAAACGGTTGCCTGCAATAACAAAAGACTCTTTTTTTTTGTGCCAGCTGTCAGCAACATTTTGCTTATTTTGTTATTGCGTATTAATGCCAAAATAATTTAAATATAAATTTTGTAACATTTCTTTTTTGTTCTAGCTATGAACAACAATTTGTTTATTTAGTTTCTTTTTAAATTTTACTAGCAAAATAATTTAAATCTTTGTTAGAAATGCGAAATTAAAAGTGTAATTAATCTTCGACGTGCAATATTTTTTTTTATATTTCTTTGTTTGAAGTTTTCTTTTGTAGTTTTTTTTTTTTTGGCTTGCACATTTTAATACTCGAGCAGAAACAAACGCACGTGAGTGTGGGAAATGGGAGCTGAAGAGAGCTGACTTTGTGCATTTGCATTTGCCACATATAGTAAGCCCACACACAAATAGTAGGCACACACTCACACGTGCGTATGCACTTGTTGTCCGTGCAGCTGCACTCACATACATACACACATACATACATACATACAAACATACAGTTGCCCACACACAGAGCAGCATAAATAAACGTTGCTTTCATTTTTCTGGGATTTTTGTTATTTTTTGTTTGGCTGTTTGTGCAGACAAACCCCTAGTAGGCGCCCCCCCCCTCCCCCTTCGTCACTCCTCCTCCCTCGTCCGTCCCTTCCTCGTCCCGTGCCTGTGCTTTTTACCCCTTTACAGTCGACTGGCATTTTGTTTGGTCTTGCGTTCAGTTGCAGTTGTAATTTTTGCAGCAGCTGTGCTTACTTTTGTTTTTATAAGTATGGGTGTATGTGTGTGTGGGTGTGTGTAGGTGTGTGTTGTTTTGTTGTTGTACTTACCGCCCAGTTACTTGCACACTAAAGTTAAATGTCATGGCCATAATAGCGACCATTATATCAGCCATGGCTAAGGAAACTACAAAGTAATTCGTTATAACTCTGCAAAGAGAAAAAGAAGAGCACAAAATCAGAAAATAAAATGAGATATTACGAATCATGCCAACAACAACAACAACAACAGCATCAACAACAGCAACAACAACAGCAACAAGAATAACAATAAACAATATGAGAAAAGGGCTTCGCAACGAGACGCCTCTTTAGATGACTAATCAGGATATCACATTCAAATTCACTGTATGAGTGTGTGTGTGTGTGATTGCTTTGTGTGCGTAGAGGGAAACGAGGGGAGAGAGGCAAAAGGAGACTCCCCTGTGAGGGCCAGCAAATGATTTCAGCTAGCATTGTGCTGTCATCATGGGACATTAATTGAAAAGCAAGCAAAGCTTTGACTATTCACAAATTGCTGCAAGTGAATAGTGAATGTGGCCTGAATGGATATAAGCACTATTTTCGAGCAGTTTGACTTTAATTGATTATTGTTAAGCTTTCTAGCTGCTTTTCTGGCAGTTTACAAATTTTGAAGGCACAAAATTGTATAAAAGAAATTACTAAAAACAAATTCAGAAGCCAAAACATGATCAAAATGAATGATCAAAAATTTTTACAAAGACCTCTTCGCTTTTTTATGATTTTTTTTAATGGGATGAACCCAAAAACATTTTTTGTGAAAAAGAGGAAATAGTTGTTTAAATGGTAATTTTTTAGCAATTTTTAAAAAAATCATTTAATAATATTAGCGAAAAAAATTTTGTTGATAAATTTTTGCCAGGAAAAAAGTCAAAAATGTAGACTTTTACAAAAATTGGAAATTTTCAATGAGTACTAAACGGGTTAATGAAAGTTTTGTATCAATTAAACGGAATTTAAGTGACCTTTCCATTGATGCCAATATGATAAGCAAACTATAAATATTCGATCGTTAAGATAAAGTTTAATAGTGTTGCTATTTTATTTTTTGCAGATTGAATTTGATTTGATCTTTGACCTAGCAACTTACAAGTCAAAAATTACGCCTATATTTTGTATTTAGGATTATGTTTTCCTTTACAATTTTGTTAGGAAAAATCGATACATCGGCATTATTTGAAGATTTGTATATGATTTCGTCACTAGCGCGAGTACGCGGAGTAAATAGTAATAGATTTTCTGCTCCTGAGCCGGTTCGTGTAGTCCACAAACCCGAACCGAACCGGTTCTGTGCGGTTTGGTGCAGAACCGGCTATCGGCCTTCTTTTAAAGCACATCTTAAAGAACATTTGAGCCTGTTTAGCTGCTCTATGTGCTGACCTCTCGGGACTAGGCCTTAAATCTTAAACAAATTTCAACGTTTCAGCCGTTAATTGCAACAAATCGCCTCCATTTTGTAAATGTGTTGCCATTACTTAGCTCACTTTCAAGGAGTTTAGCTTGCTCTCTCTCTCTCACTCTCCCGTTTGTCCATTAAAGAAAGAAGAACAAGAGAGCACAAGCTCATTGCACATTTAAACAGAAGACGGAAACAGTTGCCGAGCATCCTTCAACTGAAGGCGGCGCCGCTGCCGACGTCACTGCCAACGTCAGCGTCGCAGTCGACGCGTCGTTAATGAGCAGCAGCCTCCATGTAACGGCAAATGGTTGCTACATATATCACTCTCTCTTTTTCGCTCTATCTCTCTCTTTGTATATATCTACGACTTGCGGTTCATCTTCAGTCTTACAGCAAAAATATAAGAGAAATATACGAAAAATATTTGAAAATAATTTCAAACACTCAAACGTTTTTATGGCGCGACATATAGAACATTTTAAATTTATGCTGTCATAAAAACCATAAGACGCCTTAATTGCCAAAGTTGTTGCCGTTTTCTCTAGTGTCACTTGCCGTTTTCTGTTTTCGCTTGTTATTCTTTTTTATACCCGTTACTTAGAAAATAAGGTAAAGGGTATATTGAATTCGTTGCAATGTAACAGTGAGAAGTATCTCCGGCCCTATAAGGTATATATATTCTTGATCAGCATCAACAGTCGAGTTGATTTAGCATTTTGTTTAAAAGCAAGCAAAGTTTTTAGAATATTACGTATTTTTTGGTAATTACCATTATCTATTATTATAAACTATCATCCTACTTAATCGCAACAAGATTGGCCAACCATAAAGGTAGTAATGGCTGATTTAAGTTTCAAGCACTATAAGTGCCTAAAAGTATGCAACAAAAAATATTTAAAATTTATTTAAATAGTAACGGGTATCCTATGGTCAGGAGCTCGACTTTTTTTACAGTGTTTTTGTTAAATTTCTCTCGCTTTGAGCTTAACTGTCATTATTTTCGCGTATTTTTTCTACTTTGTTCCACTTTTTATGGCTTTGTTTTAGTCGAAGCCTCTGAAATTTGCAGACTTGGAATAATAGATAAAAGATAGATTTGCAGCAGATTCGTGGTAGTATTAAAGTAGGTAGGAGTTGTTACTCCAAAGAGCGTCAGTTGGCGATTTATAAATCCCCACGTTGTTGTTGTTTTGCGCGATTTGAATCTTGGAAATCTTTTGCGCCTGACTGGCATTAATTTGGGTCAGAAAATTAGATTTATATCTGAATGTGGCCACGGGGAAGGAGGAGGAGACCTTGGGCATAAGGGGGAGCATGATTGCCTACAAGAACATCAGCATCATCATCATCATCATCATTATCATTTCGGATAATGAGCATTAGCAATGTTATTAGTTAGGCACGGGAGCTGCCGACACGCAAGTCACTTAAAAAATAAAATGTTGCTCATTAGAAGCAGCAAAAAGAGAAATTAGGAGACGTTCAACCGTAATTATGGCTAGTGACTGCCTTCTCTCCTCTTCCTCCTTTTCTCCTCTTCTCCTTTGCCTTTTTCCTTGCATTTCTCTTTTTCATTTCTGCTGCTATCTAAGAAAGTTTGTTTGCCTTACTTTTAATTTTGCCCTTTTCCAGCGCAGAACATTTAAAGTTTGCATTATTGCGAAAAAATTTGCATTACTTGGGCGCTTTTAAAATATTCAGAAAGCAACAACTCTTGATGGCACGCCTCTTAAAAATGATGCGATGACGAAGTTAACTTTGATTATGCGAAATTGTCGGAGTTTTATGATGCGATAAATTGATTTGCCTGCCAGTGATTAAGGCACAACTAAAATTAAGAAAATATGAATATTAACGAACGAAAGTCAAGTCAAAGTCCGTTTTTTTATCACTGCAAACTTGTATTTTAGTTTACATAAATTTAGAGCCAAGTCAATCTCTCTGGGATGCTGCCAAGTGTCTCTCTCAACTCATATACGAGTGTCTGTGTTTCTATTTTAGTTGAAATTGGATATAAAACGCTGGTTTATTGGTTTGCCATTGAGACCAAATAATGATCAAGTCGTCATTTCACAATTGCAGCACTCGGATAAACAAATCAAAGTGCAACGGCGCTGAGAATATTTGTATCCATTTTCATTTGATGTTCAGCGAGCTAATCAAATGGGCAATAAAACGCTTTTAATTGCCCATTGATTTAGCCGAATGATGGATAAACAATTCGAGTACTCGAAACAAGTATTCGTATTTTCAGTTGAACTCATTTCGATCTCTTCTGCAGGGAGAACGGACAATTAACAAACTCGTGGCATGCAAATTGGATTTATTTCAAATTTGCTCATTTAAAATACAGTCATAAAAGTTAATTTGTCATCATTTTAATGAATTCCGCCAACGAAATTGAAACAAAAATGCTAATATTGCCCGAAGGACGAAGGGACAAAAGTAGACGCTCAATTATGAGCTAAATAAATAAGGACAAAGCGCAAAGCAAGCGCGAAAACAGGATACGAATTGGGAGACAGGAACTCGGAAATAGGAGTAGAAATTCAGATGCGAAATAAAAATACGAACGTGCATGAATTTTATGCAAAGTTGACAAAAAACTGAGCGTGGAAATAATTAGAAAGTGTTAAAACAACGCGACAGTTGCACGTGCTGAAGGCAGGTGGAAAAGCAGGTGGCAAGCAGGTGGAGAAGAAGAAGAATCAAGACTTGAAGCATTTTATGCAATTAGAACAAAAGTAAAGAAAACCCCGGGAACTGCAGGGGGAAAGCAGCGCTAATTGCTTTTCACAGATAATTAGAATGTAAGCGTGTCCTGGCAATTAATGGAGCTGGAGTACACGGAGAAAAAAATCCGGGAATTTTGGGATTAATTGAATAAAGAATTGAATAATGCGGTGCCAAAAGTTCGCTAATCTCGGAATTTCTATCGAGTAATAAATACTGGATTCAAGTACGATTTTTTAATTACTTTGTAAGATTTTTGTTAGTGAAATCAAAAGTTTTAGGCTTCATCTGTTTATTTTAATGCTGAGTAGAGTGTTTCAATTTATATGGACTAAATATAAAAAAATATAAAATTACAAAAATTAACATTAATTTTCATTTGACCTTTAATTTACGCCCTTTTTTGTACCATTTTATATCTATGTATTTTGGACGTATTTTGTACCAGCGCGAGGTACGAGAACTTTTGAGCTAGGTGAGATATCGGGTTGAAACTTGAAATATATATTCTCAATACATAAAATCATTTTTTTTAAAAAAATTAGAGTGGACGTGGCCTTAAAAAGGGCGTTAATTAACTGGGAAATAAAATTTGTGTAATTTTATTTTTTCGAATTTTTTTTGTTTAACTGTACATTTTTATAAATATATAAATTTCTTGAAAAAAATTTTAAGTGAAGCGAAACATTTTTTATGCACTCGTTTAGGTATCTATAGGGGCTTAAAATGACAAAAAAATACGAAAAGTTTCTCTCTAAAAATCGGAAGCTCGAATTTGATTTTAGACCTATGGTTTCTTGGGCAAAGCTTCTTAAAATTCGTCGTAGATTACGATATAGACAACCACTTGGTAGTGATAAAAATGCTGAGTGGCTGCCAATTTAATCCGCATTTTGTGCGAATTTAACAATAATATCCTGAAAACACACTTGACAAATTCATGCTGGAATCAAGAATTTTAAACATGCATTTTAGAATAAATTATTTCTTTTCTTGTGTACAAGTTGCTGTTGCTGTTGAAGTCATAGTTAAACACGTTGCGTATACGCACCTTAATTTTCTAACACGCATCACAGAAATAATAACAAGCAGATTGCCACAAATGGCCGCTATGATGATGAACAGCATGACGAACGCCTTCAAGAACCAGAACAGATAGTCGAACCAATCCTCGGAGACGACGTCGGCTTCCAGCTGAGCTCGGCTTTCGTTGAGCAGCATCGACGCTGTGCTGCTCAGCAGCGTTGCATTCAGTTCGTGTGTTGTTGTGGCGGGCGTGGGCGTGGGTGTGGGCGTGGCAGTGCCGTGCAGCGGCAGCAGAACGGCGTCGGCAGCGCTCGTTGTGTGCAGCATGGCCGCTGTGGTAAGTGTCGCCGCCGTGCTGATTAGCGCCAGATTGAGATTGAGATTGAGCCTGGGCAGAAGATTGCATCTGCCACGTGGCTCTGATTGTGACTCTGTTGTTGTTGTTGTTGTTGCTGTTCCTGTTCCGCTCCCGGCCGTGCAGCGTTGGCAGCGTCTTTTGCGTATCCTTGTCGCACTCGTTCTGTGCCGCATTGTTGTCGTCGCCGCGGCAGTTGGCAACGCGGGCAACTGGCCAAGTTCCAAGCCCAGCATGCTGGCCACTTGGTTGTCGGTTAGTGTTCGACTTGCACTCGAACTAGCAACACTTTTTACTTCACTTGCTTAGCGCTCACTTTTGGTTTAATCTTTAGTTTTTATGTATTTTTTGTCGACTTGAACTCGACGGCGTCTTGGCCAGGTTTACTGTCTTGGCTTGATCTTGCCTTAATTTGCTCTACTTTCTTGCACGACAGCGAGGCGGAGGAGTTGGAGCTGGAGGCGGAGCAGCGCCATTTGGGATTCGCGACACGCGTGGCGCTTGCGACGTTGAAACCAAAACTGAAACGGCCACCGCAACGGAAATTGATTCGCCAATGTTGCGGCCGTGCGATAGAGAGGGAGAGGGAGACGGAGACGGTGACAGTGGCAGAGACAGAGACGTCAACGTCGCTTTCGCCGCTGTCCTTGCCAGCCAGCAACTGACGCCCACTCAACTCACAGCGTCGCTGCTGCTGCTGCTGCTGTTGTTGTTGCTGTTGTTGTTGCTGTTATTGTTGCTGTTAATGATAATGTTATTATGGAAGCGACGTCGCTGTCGCTGTCGCTGCCGCTGACACTTCTGCTGGACTTGTTGTCGTTTCAGCTCTGGCTACGTTTATTCTATGCGGCTTCTGTTTTCTTATTTTCTATATTTCTTGCTGTTGTTGCCTTTGAACGTTGATTGGGTTTTTTTCACTTGCTTCAAGCGGCTGCGTTTTAATTTTGTTCATTTTTTCAGCGGATACTGCGAAGACTTCTGCTGCTTCTTCCTCGTTGCTGCTGCTTCTACGATAATTTTGAGTGTTTCTTTTCTTTTAGTTTTATTTTTACCATTTCATGTCTTTAATTTATTTTTAGTATACTCGTAGTTCGTGCAAGTGGTTTTCACATTTATAGTATATTCCACCAACTGAATATATTTCGTTGCTTTTTTGTTCTGTTCTTTGGGCCATAAAAACTAAATATTGGAATACAAAATAAAATGTGGTGGAATATATTCATGAGGAAAACGAAAGAAGCATAGAAAATCATGCGTTCGATTTTCATATGTTTTTCCCATTATATCACAAGTATCAGTGTTTTTTGTGGCTGCTTCTCATTTATATTGATTTTAGTCAATATTTGTTTATTTGCTGACGTTGAAATTTAGCTGTTTGGTTTTGTTGTTGTTGTTGTTGTTGTTGTTGTTGTTTTTGCTATCCCTAAGTAGTTTATCTTTTTTGTTGCTTGTGGAACAACGACTAAATTAGAGGGTGTCTTTCAACTCTACCAAAAGATGCACAATTTCTCCCAATTTATTTGTAAAATAATTAATTTGAGAAACTCATTTATAGCCCTTCCTAAGTCTTAGCTAAATACAGGGTACTTAGATTAACTATAAGTAAATCTTTTCTTTTAGGCTGTCTAATGTTGTTTCTGTAACCGTCCCAAATTAAGCCCTCTTTTACAATTCATTAAGATAATATTTAATTTGAGAAAGTAAAAGTCCTACCAAAATTTTGTCTGGATACAAGGTGCTTAGTTAACTTAAGAAACTTAAGAAGAGTCCATTTTCTTGCTCTTAATTAAAGGGTACCATTTAGACATTGATTACATTGAGAGACTTAGTCCTTCCAATACTTACAATAAATACAGGGTGCGCAAATTTAAGTTATCGTAAATTAAGAACCTGCATGAAGAATTCATTTCCTTTTTTTTTCTTGAGATACTTCTATAATTTCTCATACTTTCTGATCCTACTGCTCTTTGCTCTTAAGGACTCACCCTGTATAATGCTAATGATTTATGTGACGACAGCTGTGCTCAAGAATGTCACTCTCTCGATATTGCCCACTTCAAAAATCTTCTAGCTCATATACAAATATATGTATGTACATATGTCTGTGTGTATTCCCAATTTTCGCATCCCCGTCCCACTCTTATTCCCTTCCCCTTGCCCTTCACTTGCGCCACTAAGTTGCGGCAAAAACGTCCTAATGCCATTATTATTTGTATTTGTGCATAAGTTTATTTTTGCTTTTCTTTTCTCACTGCTTTATCTATCTATTGTACATATAGTTTCTTCTTCTCTATGTATATTTGTTTGTATATACACTGCCGATCAACTGAATAGGTTCATGCTTACCGGGGTAGGAATTGGGCTGTAATTCCTAAACCAATGTTCCGATTTACATGAAATTTTTTTTCTATAGTTCTCTGATTCTTTAATAATAAGATGCCAAAGTATGATTTTCATAAACTTAATATTTATTGCTTATTTATTTTTCCTTCTGAAAGAGTAACAAAATTAATGCTTTATTTTTGGTTCAACTGAATAGGTTCAGCTGAATGATTTTCAATTTGTGATCAAAATTCGGCAATATAACGACAGAATTTGTTTGCAAATTAGTAAATTAATATATTTTCTTTATATTAAATGAAAAATTAGTCATGAACAGCAATTGTCCGAGTACGAAAGAGGCCAAATCGAGGCCTATCATAAAAGTTGTCTTGGCCATATCAAAATCGATCAAAAAATTGGAAGAAGCCAAAATGTTGAGATCAACTTTTGAAGATACAGTGCCGAATATGACAAAAATATCAAAAACGGAGTCAAACACGCGACCACTGCGACGGACAGGTGAAATATTGCTCGAAGTGCGTCCAATTCCCACCTCTCAGCACCCAAAACTATAGAAATTTGTGGTATTAAAGCAAGTGTATTAACTGTAAAACGTGTGATTTTGTCGACTAATTATCTAATAAGATTGAAACTTAAAAAAAACCACCATTTAATCATCCATGTAAAGCTTCACGACTGCATTTTGGAAGTTAGAAATTCAAGGTTGCAAGTTCCATAAACTGGTACTGATACCCACATCATTACGCCTCCTTTGAACGTGTTGCGATGGCTCAGAAAATGCTATTCTTTTCAAAGATCATGGTAGTAATAGTTGTTACCATCTACTTCGTCTAAATAAAATTTCTTTTCGTCGGAAAAGACAACGCGTTGCGACGTTGTGCCATTCCTTCGTCCAGGTCATGTGCTTGCAAGCAAAATGCAGTCGTGAAGCTTTAC